>SDVV010031047.1:0-11598 GCA_016164225.1 Gammarus roeselii
ATCTGGGCTCCCATGTGGAGAAAACTGAACTAGTGGAAACTGAAGTGAAGGCGCGAGTGAAGGAGGGATGTAAAGTGTTGGGTACACTGAAGAGTGTAATGAGCTGTAGGACGTTGGGGATGGAAGCAAAGAGAGGGCTGTATGAGGGTGTTGTTGTCCCAACTGTACTCTACGGAGCTGAGGCTTGGGGGTGAGAGCAGAGGATTGAAGAAGGTTGAATGTTTTCGAGATGAAGTGTTAGAGGAGCATGGCTGGAGAAACGCTGAGAGACCGGATCACCAACGACGTGGTTCGAATCAGAACAGGGATGGTGAAAAAGTTGGAGAACAGAGTGGATTCGCGTGTACTGAGATGGTTCGGGCACATGGAGAAGATGGATGAAGGGAGATAGGTGAAAAGTGTGATGAATGCGGAGGCGAGTGGTCGCAGGCCTAGAGGTAGACCGAAGTTTGGGTGGATGGATGGTCCGAAGCACGCGTTGGGAAGAAGAGACATGAATGTGGAGGTGGCGAGAGAGCGTGCAATGAACAGGCGTGAGTGGAGAATGGTTGTGAATATTTGATTTTGACGCTGCTCTGATGTGCTTTCGCGCCCTAGGCATCCCGCTGTCGGGATGGTCGTAGGTGTGGAAGGCCGGCCATTATGACGCGGCGGGGGTAGACCAGTGAAAACTGTCGGGCCCTGCTGCTGACGACGGTTCCTCGTTGCATTCGGGACCCAGAGTGTTAGTTGAGGGGCTACCGGCCGGACCCTTTAGCACAAAAGGGCTAAGTTGTGTGAGTGTATGAGGGTGTGAGGTGCGCCTTGCCGTCGGGGACCCCCCTTTCTGGGGGATGCGGCCTAGTGTCTGTATCTGTATATCTGTATCTGTACAAAGTAAATTTGACATAGATACAAAGTAAATTTAACATACATACAGAGTAGGTTTATCGCAGATACAGAGTAGGTCTGACGCAGTTACAAAGTAAATTTAACATAGATACAAAGTAAATGTAACATATGAACAGAGCAGGTTCAATGCAGACATAGTAGGATTAGCATAGAAGAGTGGTAGCAGCCCCCTTTGTTCTCCACCGGAGCTCCAACGTGCAGTCACTGAGTGTTCCTCCTCAGGGCACGACGATCCGTTGATTCTGCACAGCTTTGTGCCCGAAGTTAAAGCGATCAGCTTTTTCCGGTGTTCCGCTTCTGAGAGCAGGCGTTGCAGGTGTCACGGGTGGCTCAAGAAGGCTCGTCGGGCAGCTGCGAGTGCATCACAATCTACGAGTAAGTGTTTCACGCTAATAGCCACTTGGTGGCAACAGGTGCATGGTGGTGCGTCCGGTCCCATGTCTACATCCATTAGGTGGTTGTGAGTTATCCACGTGTCCTGAGCATATACGGTTAATGAACACTTGGTCTCCTCTATGAGAAAACCTGGTGTCTCACTCTCCCTCGGATGGTTTACCTGCAAGCATCTTTAGTCCACTTTTTTGTCAAGAGTCGTTCCATTGTGATGTTATACGTGAGTTGATGACTCACGTATAACATCACAATGAAACCAGTCTCGGTAATGAATGAAGTTGAATTGTTCTTGTTGGGTATACACCCGTTCAGCGAGGGAATCTGCGCGTTCGTTTCCTCTTATTCCCACGTGTCCAGGGATCCAGCAGAACTCGACTGCTTGGCCCGTCTTGGACATCGTGAATAGGTCGTGTTGCATTTTTCTAAGGGCAGGGTGATCAAAGTGCTGAATTTTCAGCTAGGTGGTCTGCCTTCGGTGGAAGGTGGTTTGCAGTGGTTGCTGCGGTCGCGGCTGCGAGTGCTCTTGTGGGAAGACGAGGGTGTGTGCTCTTTGTGTTTGCTTTGTGAGCGAGTGCGCGTTTCTTCTGTGGTAGCCTTTTTCATCTATGTGGGTGGTTGTGTGGAGTGCGTGGTATTTGGGCCAGGTAAAATGACTGGTTGTGCAGAGGTCTCGCGTATGAGCTCTTCGAGATAAGCGCTGTCAGCGAGGCCGTGATCGTTCTCGCTGGTGGCGTGTTCGTGAGTCAGGTTTGTTAACGAGAATCGTGTCCCTCTCGGTGGTTTTCCACGAATGAAGCCGCATTTGAGACAGGTGGAGGTATTTCTGAGTTTCGGTACTGGCGAGCCCTTATCTGAGTTGTTACTGATCTTTTTGCTCAGTGGCGCCTGGGTACCGGAGGTTTCTTCATCTCTGTGCCTTCTCGTTTTTATAGTAGTGAGCCTTGCTGCATGGTCGACTGCGGGGGATGCATCCATTTCGTCGTCCTCCTGGTCTCTGCATTAATCATTTCTAGGACTGTGCGTCTATGGTGCGGGGGCGGTCGCTGGGCTGAGCGAGGAAGCACTGCAGCCAGGTAGGAGTGTTGTGGGTCTTGTTACGATGTTGTTCTGATGATGTGTGGATGTCGTCGGGGGAGTATGGTTGGATTGTCGATTTGACTGCTTTGACATAATTGAGGCGGTTTGGGTTATCCTCTTCCCAGATTTGGATAGCTTGCTTCCGTGTAACTCAGCGTTCGTTTTGTGTGATCGTTATTTCTTTTTGGTCCCTGTGTACTGGGCAGTAGCGGTCGTCTGCCTCGTGGAAGCATGAGCAGTGGTAGCATTTAGGGTGGCGGACTGTGCAGTTTTTTTTGGCGTGCTCGCCAGCGCACTTCATGCAACGCTGGGGTGTATGGGGTAGGCAATATGCGATGACGTGGCAGTATTCAAGGCATTTTTTGCACATTGGGGGCCATGTTGCAACTGGGTAGGGTTTGGTTATTCCTTGTTCACCCAGGATAACTATGAATTCCGGTGCGTCGTGTCCCGGGAAGGTAATTTGGTATGCAGTAGAACTTGCGTTTCGTGATTTTATCCATGTTGCTTGACGGACTTCGGTAACTCCGTAGTCTTCAGCTAGACCAGCGAAAGCACTGAGGTCGGTTTTAGGCGCGTAACGGAAAGTGTATATAATTCGTTTGGTATCGTTGAAGGACGGATGTATTTTAACTGTAACTGAGTTTATGTGGGTGATCTTTTGTGCGTTACTTTGGTCACGTTATGTGACGTAGGTCAGATATTTCTTTCCCTGTCGTTGTATTTCTTTCGGTTTTCCTCCTAGTTGTTCGGTGAGTGACTTCATCAATATAAATGGATTTAATTTGAGCCTCATTTCCACCAGAGTCTCAACGTGAGTCATAATAGGCTCCCCCGTAGGGCTAGACCGTCGTTGATTCAGGTAAGTTTGCACGGCCTCGCGTGCGAAAATATTAGTCATGTCAAGATGAAGTCAGTATATATTTCAACGGTGGCATATTCGCGTACTAGCGCGTACCGGAGAGTAATGAGTTAACGCGTCTCTCCGTAAAGTGTGTTGTTATTTCTGTGCGTAATGGTGTGGAAGGACCACCTCACTTCACTTGCACAGGTGTTTGGGGCTTAGACAGCTTTGTGTAGTCCGGTGTGTTTTCTGAAAGCGATAAGATTTTGAAGGTAGGTCAAGTTCGTGAGTAGGCTTTGTAAGTTAGCACGGGGGATTTAGGAACGCTCGTCGGGCTGCCGCGAGTGCGTTGCAATCCATCAGTAAGGGTTCACGCTGATAGCCACTTGGTGGCAACAGAGGCAAGGTGGCGCGTTGGTCCTATGTCGACATCCGTCAGGTGGTTGTGAGTTATCCACGTGTGTCCTGTGCACAAACGGTTGATGAACACTTGGTCTTTTCTGTTGGTGAACTTTGTTTCCGATTCTCCGACTGAGGGTTTGACTGAAAGCATTTTTTGTATACTGTTGCCACATTTCATCCCATCGGGATGTTATATGGGAGTTGATGATAGAGAACCAGTCTCGGTAATGTATTGCAAAAAATTGTCCATGGTGAGTAGATGCCACTTTAGCAAGCGAGTTCGCAAGTTCGTTTCCTCTTATTCCCACGTGCCCGGGGATCCAGCAGAATTCCACTGCCTGACCCGTCTCGGTCATCAAAGATATCGTGCTGCATCTTCCGTAGAACGGGATGTTCGTAGTGCAGTGTTTCAAGCTAGGTGAGGAAACTCGACCTGTCTGAGAATACGGCGTATTTGGGGAAGCGATGTGCTTGTGCAATATAGATGGCTAGGTCGAGTGCGCGAAGGTCCGCAGAGAACACGGAGGCCTCTTGTGGGAATGTGGCCGAGAGTGGGGAGTCCCGGCTCACAGCGGCGGCTCCCACTCTGTCCGCGGTTTTGGAGCCGTCAGTGTATATGTGGCAAGGCTCTAAATATTCTACCTCGAGTAGTTCTAGGAATTCCTGCCGGTACGCGTTAGTGTGAGCGTATGAGGGTGTGAGGTGCGCCTTGCCGTCGGCCACCCCCCTTTCTGGGGGATGCGGCCTAGTGTCTGTATCTGTACGCGTTAGTTGGAGTTGCTGCTTTAGGGTACACTTGCATGTCTAGGTTGACCAGTGGAGGGTTGATCATCCAGGTTGGTGTGTTTATTTGAAAAATTCTGTAGGAGAAAGAAGGCTTTATAGCTTTACGATTGATGTTCAGCGATGTCAGCAGGTTGTCCTCACAAAGGGAAAACGGTTAGCATGTTTTTTAGCAGCGAAAAGGCGCTTACCGGAAATGTTGGTAATGAGGCTAATTGCCGGATTATTGATTAGACTTCTAGTCTTAAAATAGTATTGTAGTGAAAATTTTGTCACGCCGGAGCAGAAGTGAAAGTTCGTTAGAGAGCCCGTTGAGGGATTCGATTGGGGTAGAGCGGAACGCGCCGGTTGTGATACGCAAAGCATTGTTTGCGATGGTCGAGAGTGTTTTGGCTGCAGATCCGTAAACGGCTCCGTAGTCCATGCGCGATCGTATTATTGCTTTGATCAGCGTAATTCCGGTGTCCATATTGACACCGAACTTCAGGGATGTTACCGATTGGATAAGTCCTGTCGATCTTTAGCAGCAAGTCGTCAGGGCTGCGATGTGGGGTCGCCACGTGAGTTTAGGGTCCCACATAAGACCCAGAAATTTGATCGTTTCTTCGTATGCTAAAGATGTGTTGTGCAGAGTAAAGGGCTGGTTTCGGGTGTAAACCGGGCACAAGGGTACAGAGCATGCTTTCAGTTTTAGAGGGCGAGAATCGGAATCCGTTTAGGGAAGCCCAGTTCCCGATTAGGTTTAGGCACTTCTGGAGTTCATGTTGAATTGTTGAGGCTGGGGTGTCTGTAGCTTATATGTGAAGATCCTTCATGATCCCGTATTCCCACGTAGTGTCGTATGCTTTTTCAACGTCGAAAAATACGGAAGTCACACGTTCACTTCGGATGAAGGCCTGTCTAATGTCTGATTCTAATCGTACGAGGTGGTCCGTTGTGGAGTGACGATTACGGCCACTGCACTGGACGTTGTCAAGGCCTACATGCATTTCAAGGTAGTCGACTAGGCGTGAGTTAAACATTCTTTCCATAGTTTTACATAGGACGCTAGTTGAGGCTATGAGAAGATAGTTACGTGGGTCGCTGTGACATTCCCGGGTTTGGGTATCGGGATAATTATGGATTCCCGCCATTGGTTGGGAAAGAATGAATTTGAATACAACGTATTGAACACATTTAGTAATTGCTGGAGAGTGTTGTCAGGAAGGTGTTTGTTCATGTTGATGTGCACTCGGTCCGGCCAGGGTGAGGTTTCACGAGTGCGGTCAATTGCATATAGTAGTTCATGGATGGAGAAAGGTTTGTTGTAGAATTCTTCATTTGTGGGAGTGAAGTAGATATGCTCACTTTCTCTTAGGATCTTTTCCCGTTGGAAAGAAGCCGTATAATTTATTGATTGTGATATTTGGCTGAAAGTAAGAGCTAGTTTGTCCGCGATGTCCGCGTATGATGGATAGACAGCGCTCCGTCCGACAGTATGTGGACAAGTCCTTCGGGGCGACCTTGGATTCGTCAAATTTTTCCCCACACTTGTGAAAGAGAGGTGTTTCGATTGATTGTATTTAAACTAATTGGGTCCAGCTTTCTTGCTTCTTCTCCACGCTAAGTTTGCGGAACACGGCAGTTTCCCTTTACCAGGCTACTCGGTTCCTGGGGGAACGTGCGCGGCGGAAGGCCTCGCACATCCTGTCACGCTGATCCTTTGCTTCTTGTACCTCCGGGCACCTCCAAGGTTTAGGGAAAAAGGTTGAGGGTAAATATTGGGGAATGCATGCGGTAGCTGCACTTTGAAATTTTTCGTATAGATGTATGATAAGGTCGTTATCACAAATGTCTTCGGGAAGGCCCTCCACATCGTCCTATGCGACATGTGTCTAGTATTCCTCCCAGCTGGCTTTCCGGTAGTTGAATCGAAGTTCTTGAGCGTCAGGATTGTTTGGTTGGTTAGTAAGGAGCGATATGATCACTGGGTTGTGATCACTGTCATGTGTTGAAGGCAGGACTCCCCAAACGATTTGCAAAGCTAAAGTAGGGGAACAGATTGATAAATCGATGGCGGTTTCACTTTCGAGGGTGATCCGTGTGGGTTGTCCGTCGTTGAGAAGGACCAAGTTGTGAGTGTCTATGGTGTTGGCCAATATCACTCCTCTGGGGTCTGTTCTCACGCATCCCCACACTTCGTGGTAGCTGTTCAAGTCTACAAGGAGGAGTACGGGATGATGCAGTTGGTTAAGCAGATCGGTCATTAGTGCCTCTGTGAGGTCGTGTTTCCGTGACGAGAAGATAGATACCACTGTAATAGGTCTTGAGATACATATCTTCACTGCGACAGCTAGGAGTTCTGTTCTCAGAGGGAGGAGGTGATGAGGTATGCTTTGATGGATCATAAGTGCCACTCCGCGTTGTGCAGTCATATTATTGTGACCTTCGCGACGGTGTATGACATATTGAGGGATAGAGAAGGTGGCTGTGTCACGGAGTTGGATCTCCTGGGGGCCTACCAGCAAAGGTTTATGGGGTGGAGATTAGCGATAACAATACATCTTTCTTGCTTCTCAGTCCTCGGCAATTCCACTCAAGTATTGTGTTGTTGTTCATTTCGGATTTGTTTCACACCCAGATTTTGATGGTCTGGAGCGGTCGCGTGGTTTGTAGGAACTTTCGTGGTGTTCTTCTCTATGAGGAGCAGGTGTCCTAGATCGAGAGCGTTCGCATGAGCGCCCGCTTTCTGTAGAACATGATCTCATAGACTCACTACGTTCTCGACTGTGAGTGCTCTTGTAAGAGGAGGAGGACGAGGGAGTACGATCTTCGTGTTTGCTTCTTGAGCGAGGGCGTTTCTCTTCTATGGAGTCTTTTTTAAACATTATGATGGGCTGAGTAGTAGTCGTTGGGATATTTGAGTCGAGTGCGATGCATGGTAGATCAGTGGTTTGGGGTATCAGTTCTTCGTTGAAGATTTTCAATGCGTCCTCACGCAGGCGATGGTCGTTCTCACTTGTGAGATGTTCTGGTGTTGGGCATGTTAGCTGAGGGTTGAATACCTCACTTAGGGTTTCGCTGGGTGCGGTTGCAGTTAAGACGGTCAGAAGTCGTTCAACGCTCTGATCGAGGCGAGCTGTGGTTTGTGGGGTGCTGCTAATCTTTGTGGCGAGAGGGTGTCGCGTATCCCGCGGTCGTCGTCGTCGGAATTATCGTCTCTCGGCCTTTTGATTTTCGGGTTCTTGGACCTCTCGTCGTAGACGACCGAGGCAGCATCCATCGCAGTGCTTTCCTGGGCCTTGGTTGATTCATTGCTTGGGGCGCCCGCCTCTATTACGAGGGCGGTCGCTGGGTTGGTTGTGGTATTGTTAGTACTGGAGAGGGATTTTTGGGTCATGGTAGTAGTTTGTGTTAACTGTACGCGAGTATTGTTTGATGGGGTAAACTTAGTTGTGGATTCAACTACTTTGGCGTTTTTTAAATTGCGGCAGTTCGGGTTTTCGTCGTAAAAGATTTGGATGGCTTGTTTTCGTGTGACTCTGCGGTCATTTTGTATGATTGTCATTGCTTTTTGGTCCATCTGCTTTGGGCAGTCGCGGTCGCCTGCCTCATGGAAGCATGAGCAGTGGTAGCATTTAGGTTGGCGGGCTGTGCAGTCCTTTCGGTCATGCTCGCCGGCGCACCTGTTACAGCGTTGGGGTTTGTATGGCTTGCAGTATATGATGACTTGGCCGAATTCCAGGCATTTTTTGCACATGGCAGGTCTTGTCGCCACTGGGTAAGTTTTTGTTTTCCCTGTTCGCCCGGGATTTCTATGAATTCCGGTGTGTCACGTCCTGGGAAAGTGATTTGATACGCAGTGGTGTGGACGTTTCGTGGTTTAATCCATTCTGCTAGGGAAACGTTGGTGATTCCATAATCATTTGCTAAACCTGCTGCAGAAAGCCATTAGGTCAGTTTTGGGAGTGTATATAATTCGTCTCGTCATTTTGTTAATCCTTTGTATAGCGTTACTTTGCTCGATATTTACGACGTGGGGCAGATACTTCTTTCCCTGTCGGTTTATGCTCATCAGTCTGCCTCCTAGTTGTTTGGAGAGCGAGTTCATCATAATGAATGGATTCATTGGGGGTGCAACTTTGTTTGCACCGCTATCTACAAGCGTTATGAGGAAGTGGGTAGGGAATGATGCTGATCTCTCCTGGGTGGGAGGGTCAGCCTGGGGGGAGCGAATCGCGGCCGCAGCCTCTCGTAGCCCGATTTTGTGCTCAGTTTGGTATTGCAGGATCTCTCTCTCTGTCTTTTCCTGGGGGCAGTCTTCGTGTCCCGTAGGGTGGCCGTTTACTTAGCAGTGAAAGCAGTGAGGTTCTTCGGATGGGCACGACAAGGGATCGTCTCGCTTATTGTGGTCGTCCTGGGAGCAGTGTGAGCATCTTTCTTTACCGTGACAATCTCGGCTCATGTGTCCGTATTTCTGGCATTTATAGCATCGCATTGGACGCTGTCGAAGGGTGTTACCTTGGTTTTGGCCTCAAAGAAAGGTATGTCTATGAAGTTAGATGAGGTGGGGCAATTGAATTCAAGCAGAAGAGCCGTGGTGGTGTTTCTTCTTGGTTTGGACGAGTCAGGTGATGAATTCGTCGACTTCATCATTCGGGAGACCCTCGATGTATATCAGGCCTGAATTCATGGAAAAAGTTGGGTGTGGTATGATTTAGCAAGGTTTTTCGCAAATTCTGTTTTTGGAGAGTATAGTGTCACATTGAAGTTTTGAGTATTCTTTAATGGTGAAGCTATCGTCACCGCTGGCGGTGATGTTGAGAATTGGACGGCCCGTCATGGAGCCCAGTTCTTCTCGTAGTTTATATGGGCAAATATCCGGTCTGTCATGGACATCAAATGTCATTTTCAAGTGTTCGGGGAATTTAGGGCCGTTGTTGAATAGGTTGTGGTCATCAAATCGTGTGTATTGTCTCCTCTTTGTGTTTTTTGGTGTTCGGGCGTTACGAGTTTCGGAGAGGTCAGAGGCGGAAGTATACGAACAGGTTACGGGTTCCCTGGCCTCTATCCTCTTCATCAGCTCTTCCAGTCGGGTATTCATAGTTGCACAAAGGTTCTCGAGTTTAGTGAGACGTTCGTCGACTTCACTGGAGGGCGCCGAGCAGTCCTCAGTCTCAACCTCGGGAAGGCCTATCATTTTGCATATCTTGCCCAGGGCAGTCTGCATTCCGGTTATATTCGCGTCCAGCTTCGAGACGCGTTCATTTGTGTCGTCGATTACGACCCGAGTCAGGTCTCCTGTCGATGAGGAACTTCTGAGGGGTTCGTCTCTCTTTCTGGCAGACTGGTTTGAGTGCGACGCTCTGGAGGGGCCGTCAGCCCCTCTCCGATAGGACATGGTCTTGCCCATTGTTTGATCCCCGGCTTCTACCCGGAGTTCTGGGTAATGAAGGCGGGGTCTTCTTTACATTTATTTCTGTTGTATATACGAATATAAACACTAACTTAACTTAAAATTAAACCGAATTCTATTTTTTTCAAGTTTTTTGTTGCTATTTCAAATTGTTTCGATTCTAAATTCACAAACCCCGGTGTCAGTGGGGGGCTCACTTCTTTGTGCACCAAGGGGGGGATGTATCTACACAATGGGACAAAAAAATATTGGTGCGTAACGAGGACACCGCGGGAAGGCGGATGAGCCTGGGATTCCCCCATGATATCCCTCTGAGGGGCCTTATTGCTCTCGCTCTGAAGAGATGATAGTCGATCTTTCCAATTTAGTTGAAAACTTCAACCTTTACGAGACGATATTCGGTCTCGAAGCGATATTCGGCTTAGACGCGAAGAACAGTATGCGATGGTGTTTTCGAACTCACTGGTAACTCATTGGTTAAGATACTGCCTCTGCGCAAACCTAATAAAAAAAAATAGTTGAAAAGGCAACTTTGCTTGCACCACTTTCGTTGAACGTTATGAGGAAGTGGGTGGGAAATGGTGCCGATCTCCTCTCCCGGGTAGGAGGGTCATTTAGGGAAGAGCGCATTGAGACTACAGCTTCTCGTCGCCCGACCTCGTGATCTATCTGGTATTGGAGGATCGCTCTCTCCCTCTTCTACACTGGGCAGTCTCTGTATCCGATGGGGTGTCAGTCTACTTTGCAATAAAAACAGTGCTGTTCAGCGGACTGGCACGACTGAAGATCTTCCCGTTTATCGTGGTCGTCCTGGGAACAGTATGAGCATCTTTGTTTACCTCTACAGTTTTCTCTGGTGTGTCCGTATTTTTGGAAATTATACCATCGCATCGGACGTTTCTCAAATGGTGTAACCTTGGTTTTGGTGGTGCAGAAGAGAATGTCTAGATATTTTGGTGGAGTAGGGCAGTTGAATTCAAGTATTAGGGCTGTGGTAGTCTCTCTCCTTGGAGTGATCTTTGGTGCGACCTTTGCTTCGACAACGCAGTCTTTGTATTGAACGAG
The DNA here is from genome assembly GCA_016164225.1 of Gammarus roeselii. NCBI lineage: Eukaryota > Metazoa > Arthropoda > Malacostraca > Amphipoda > Gammaridae > Gammarus > Gammarus roeselii. The sequence continues at coordinate 10,851 of SDVV010031047.1, forward strand.
TCCAGTGATGTACTCCTCGATTTCTTCCTTCGGGATATCTTCAGCGTAGATCAAACCTGAACTTGATAAGAGAAAGTCGGGTGTGGCACTATTTTGCATGGCTTTCCACAGAGTCTGTTTTTAGAGAGAATCGTGTCACTTTGAAGTTTTGTATCTACTCTGATGGCAAAGCTTTCGTCGCCGCCGGTGGCGACGTTCAGGGCAGGGCGGACAGTTAAAGAGCCCAGCTCTTTTCGCAGATTAAATGGACAAATTTCCGGTCTGTCGTTGGAGTCGAACGTGATCTTCAGGTGTTCGGGAAAGGTATGGTTATTGTTGAACAAATTGTGTTCATTGAATAGGGTGTGTATTGCTTTCTCCTTGCAGCCCTTGGAGCTCGGTTGGGGTTTTTATAGGGTGAAGAGTTGTCGAAGTTGTCGTCGGACGTAGAGGGGGAGGTAGTTGCGTAAGTTGCGGGTTTTTAAGTTAGTTGGTTCTTTACTAGTTCGTAAATATGGAGAAAAATGGTCTTGACATGACCCTTGAGTCTCGTTTGGCGATCGTCAATTGTGCTAGGTTCTGCGGCGAAAGCTTTGCTTCCTGCTGAGAGAGGCCGGTCGTTTGGCTTAGTAGCTTCAATATTCCCTGGACGTTCCTGGTTAGCTCGTCAATGAGGTTTCTCCGGTCGTCTTCTGCTGCTGAGGTGGCGCTGGTCGTCTCGGAGAGGCTGGCGTTTCTGGCCGTTGGAATCTTGGTCTTCGGAACTCTG
>SDVV010031048.1:0-11598 GCA_016164225.1 Gammarus roeselii
AATGAACAGGCGTGAGTGGAGAATGGTTGTGAATGGTTGATTTTGACGCTGCTCTGATGTGCTTTCCCGCCCTTGGCATCCCGCTGTCGGGATGGTCGTGGGTGGGGGGGGCCCGGCCATTATGACGCGGCGGGGGTAAACCAGTGAAAACTGTGGGCCCTGCTGCTGACGACGGTTCCTCGGTACATTCGGGACCCAGAGTGTAAGTTGAGGGGCTACCGGCCGGACCCTTTAGCACAAAAGGGTCAAGTTGTGTGAATGTGAGCGTGTAAGGGTGTGAGGTGCGCCTTGCCGTCGGCCACCCCCCTTTCTGGGGGATGCGGCCTAGTGTCTGTATCTGTAATACAGATGGGTGATGAACAGTGAAAATTATGTAAATCGATTTTGAAAATCATTAGCAATTGGGTACCTGCCAAAACCAATGTTAAACTTGACCATTATGCATACGCTCCTGTGAGTAACAACCTCTACTGTCAATACTGTAGCTAGTGACTACACACGACCAGTACTGTAACTAGTTACATAAGGGTGTGTAGACTAACCTCTCAAAAATCTGTGAACCGCACCTTTGGCATTAGGAGCGCATCGGTCAACGCTGCTGCTGACGCTGCTGCAGCTGTTCTCAGCGCTCATTGTGTCGCTTGACAGCTCAATACTGCTGTTGCTTGCGGGACTATCTTCACTAGTCTTGCCTTCAATGTTTTTCCTCTGAAAGAAGCAATAACATGTCACTAGAGGGCACCTAACAACAAACATTTATCTTTTGAATTGAGATATGAGTCAGCAGTGTCTGCACAGAGCTCCAGTATTTAGAAAACCAAGACAAAGATTTTGAATTTAAAATCTACTATTAATATAGGACACAAAACAAATGCATGCACAAATAAAAAATGGAGATAGAGTAGTTTATAATCTTTTGAGAGTAAAAATCTGTAACAATTGTTGTTGTTGCTAATCTTCAGCTCCTCTTACAGTGGAGGAGCCGCGACCGGCGCCCAGCCCGGAAACCCAGATGCCCATTGACATGTCTATTTTGTGAATCTGACTGCTTGTGCAGGCGCCCATGTTGGACCCAAACTTTGCCAAAATAATTGCCGTCTCATGATGGCTCCCATAGATCACACAACGCTATACACCATGATCAAGCTAGCTGGGTGCAATGTCCGAGACCAACACTATGTGTGTGAAGTGTGTGTGTATCTGTTAATTTATAGATGTGTAGTCTGTAGGTTGGATAATGGTGGTGTTAAGGGAGCAGAATTTGCTGTTGTTGCTTAGCCACAGCTCCTCCAGCGTTGGAGGAACCAGGGCTGGCCCATAGCCCAAAAGTTCGGATCCTAACCAAAATGTGCATGCTGGGAATATTAAACTGTTGCAGGCCAATATATTAGACCAATACCTTAGAAGAAATGTATGCTGTCCATCAGGAGCTCAGGCAGTTCCACGCAACGAAGTTATTATGATTGGACCTGCTGAGTGCAATGGTTGGGCACGATGTCATGACGTGCTTGACTGTTGTATAGTAGCTAGTTACAAGCAACATTGGGGTGTGCAGACTAACCCCGATTGGGCGCGCATCGGTCAACGTTGGTTTTGTCAAGTAGGTACTACTTTTTTCCTGCAAGACAGGCCATTGCAAAGAAGTTTTTGGTCTGAATGATGGCGGTTATGGTCATGGCGAGTGTGGAGGAAGGTTCAATATTTGGATCAATCCATAATTTTTTCTTTCTTTTGTCTGGATTTTATGGTAGGTGGCATGTATCAGCATAATGTTTGATTATATCTCCTTGTTGTTCGTCGGATGGTATGGAGTGAGTGTTGACTGGAAGGATTGTCACAAGTGTGTCTATTTGGGTTGTGTTTTTTGTAGTTGAAGCTACTAATCTGCTTACATAATTTTGATGGTGAAACTTTGAAGTTGGTGTTTGACAGCACATCCCACTATAGGGTCATCTATTGTTCACAAATGACAGAACCTATTTCTGAGTCTTTGTGATTCTATTGTTGGGAGAGAGTAAATTACAGAGACGGATACGCTGCTAATATTTTTCACCTAGCAGGGGCCAAAAAATTTGAATTGAAGCTACAAATGAACCCGGTAGGTAGCAATGTAGTCAGTCAATAGGTATAACTAAAAATTGTGGTGATATGATTAGAGACAGCCTCAATAGATGTATTGCATGATTTGGAAATTGTGTGGTGATTTCAGGCAGCCTTAATAGGTGTAGTGCGTGATGTTGAAATTGTATAGTGATTTGAAGCAGCCTCAATAGGTGTATTGTGTGATGTTGAAATTGTGTAGCGATTTGAGGCAGCCTCAATAGGTGAATTGTGTGATGTTGAAAGTGTGTAGTGATTTCTATTGATGGAGGGTTTTATCCCATTCTGCTTTCTTGTACTTACGAAAAGTATGCGGCGATTTATTGGGGACTGAATTTGGTGATTGATAACTAGTGGGAGGTAGTCTGAGGACATGCCATGGTGGAATGACTAACAACAGTGGGAGGTGGTCTGAGGACTTGCCATGGTGGAATGAATATCAACAGTGGGAGGTGGTCTGAGGACATGCCCGTGGAATGACTAAACAGTGGAAGGTGGTCTGAGGACATGCCCGTGGAATGACTAAACAGTAGGTGGAGGTGGTCTGAGGACATGCCATGGTGGAATGATTATGAACAGTGGGAGGTGGTCTGAGGACATGCCATGGTGGAATGATTATGAACAGTGGGAGGTGGTCTGAGGACATGCCATGGTGGTATGACTATGAACAGCGGGAGGTGGTCTGAGGACATGCCATGGTGGAATGTTTATGAACAGTGGGAGGTGGTCTGAGGACATGTCATGGTGGTATGACTATCAACTGTTTAGAGCAAGATGAGGAGAGCAGTATGAGACTTCAGGAGCAGTCTGTGGGGTGTTTGGATTGAATGTTTGGGAGTGAGTTGTGTCTGGGTTATTTGATATCAGTGTATCTAGTTGGTCAATGAGGACATTTCGCTTCATTCAGTGTTTTGTGGAGTGAGCCATTGTGGGCATTAGTATCACCTAGAGCCCAGGTGTTAGTGGTAGTGCTGAGGTCATCTTAGTGAGGTGTGTACTGCAGTTAACATGAGCTGGATAAGGGGATTAATAGCTTATGTTAAAAAGAGTGAATCGTTTCTAGTGGATTTGAATGAGCGGTGTTTGAACTAGATGGTCAGTCTTTGCAGATGGATTTCTCCTTTCTGAGGTTGTGCTGTGTCAATTTGAATTCTCTGATGAATAAGGTCCCTTTTATTGGTCATATGGTGCAGCCATGGAAATGCAGTTGGGGGGCGTGTGCGAGTCGTGGTTGACTTCTTTGGTATCCTCATCCTATGTTGATTTGCCAGGGTTTCAGCTGGTGATGGGGGATGTTGTGGGGAAAAAGAAGAAGAAAGTCAGTTTGTCTGTTGCAAACAATTTGAAATTTGTGCCAATTGAGGTGACTTGACCCAATGTTGCTGCCATTTACCTCCTTGATTATGATGTTTAGGTTGTGGTGGCTTACCGCCCACCCTCCTACTCAGCTGAGAAGAATGCTAAATTGATTGAATTCTTGATGGAGTTCTGTGTTGGCAGAGAGATTGTTGTTCTTGGTGGTTTCAATTTGCCTTCATTGGATTGGTCTGCAGATATTTTTAATAATTATATCCCTTCTATTGATTCCCAGTTTCTTGATTGTTTTATTCTTCTTGGACTCACTCAGTGGGTGAGGAAAGGTCCTTTTGTTGATTCGGGTAGCATTCTTGATCTGTTGTTGAGTACGGAGGAGGGTCGGGTGTCTTCTGTGACTGTTTTGCCACCTCTTCCGGGGTGCCACCATGCCCCTGTCTTGGTGGAGTATACCTTTCAGATGAATGATGTTGTAGGGGATCCTAGTTTGAAATCAGTTTGTGGTCTGGTGGTGATCACAGGAGCATGAGAGAGGTTTTAGAGGGTGTTGACTGGCACTATGAGTTTCTGTATGTCACTGTGGAGGAAAATTATAGTTTGTTTTGGTCAATTGTCAATTCACTTGTGGATAAGTTTGTTTGCACTCGAGACTCTGCTTTACAACCAAGCTGGTTGTGGGGCCCTCCTAGATATCTTATGACCAGTAGATCTAGGGCTTGGGCGCAGTTTAAGCTTTTGAGAGGGGAGCTTGGTAGGCAGCAGGGGGAGGTGTTGGCGTCCTTGCAGAGATTTAGTGAGCCTAATTTTGAGTACAGCAATTTTTCACGCTACAGCCAGTGTCTGTACAAGCAGAAATTAACAGACAACTTCTCTGTTACTCCCAAGATGTTTCACTCCTATATCAGAGGAAAAAAGAAGGGTTGTCCTTCTATTGGTCCTCTAAAGCTTCCATCTGGTGAGGTTGTTGCTGGGCAGAGAGACATGAGTCAGCTGTTTGTTGACTCTTTTTTTGTCTATTTTTGTGGATGCTGATCCTGCCGGTCCTTTCCCCACATCCTTTTTTTTCCTGGAAAATTAAGTGAGATTTGTGTGACTAGACTGTTAGTTTCCCAGGTTCTGGGTGGTTGCCTACACTCATCTTGGCAGCTGTCATTGCCCTTGTCTCTGAGTTTTGCAAAATCATTAGGCCTGGGAGTTTTACCGGGAGCCTGGAAGGAATCTCGTGTTGTTCCTATAATCAAGTCTGGTTCAAGAAGTAACCCTCTCAATTACCGACCTGCAAGTCTTACTTCTGTTTGCTGTAAGGTGCTGGAGCAGGTTATTGTGTCTCAGGTGGTGTCTTTTCTGGAAGATTCTGGCATTTTGTCTGAGGGTCAATTTGGTTTCAGGGTGGGAAGGGGGAACCGAAGATCAAATTTTGCTTACTTATGGAGAGTTTGCTGATTGGGTAGATGAAGGAATGGTTGTCAATGTGGTCTTTCTGGATTCCTCTAAAATGTTTGATGTTGTCAGTCACACAGTTTTGTTTGACAAACTGAGATGTGTGGGTTTGTGCAGAGAAGGTGGACCAGGGAGATTGATGGGTTGGATGGAGTGAACTATGGTGAGCAGCTCAAAGCAATGCAGTTGTTTTCTGTGAGGGGGAGGTTGTGTTGCATTTAAATCTTGTGAGGTGTTGGAAGATTTTTCTTTGTTCTGTTGATTCAGGTTTGTCTGCTCTGTTTTAGAGAGCTCCGGATATTGGCACACGTGGGCATTCGTTCAAGCTGGTGGTTCCTCGCTATCAGACGGACTGTAAAGGCAGATTCTTTTACTCTCGCTGTGTGCAGATTTGGAACCGGCTGCCGCCGATGTGGTGCAGTGTGATTCATGTTGCCGCTTCAAGAGGGCCTTGGCGGAGGGAATGGGGATAATGTTCTATGAGTTTTGCCAGACCCAATTTGATGTGATCTTGTGGCTTTGTTCGTGTTGCTGACACTCATGTGCAGTTGTTGACTCTTCATTCTTTTGTTTTCTTTAGACCTATTGAGCACATTCCGACCAGCGTTCTGCTGCATGCTTGTGCCGTGGTGTTCTTTTTGATTGCTGGGGCACTGAGGTGTACTGCCTCCCAAACCTGCGTGCCCTGTTGACGGGGCTGTTGGGGCTGTGGGGGGCTGCAAAGGAGAGACAAAGGTGAGTAGTGATTGCATCTCTTGCTGTTGTTCTGTTATAGTTGTGCCTGAGTGAATGCAGTTGTGTGAGCAGAGATTTTAACCAACCAGTGTTACGAGTCCGCTGTATCAATCATTGTCGGGGCACTCGTTGAGTACTGATGAGCCTCCGGGAAACTTTAGTGTCTTAAATTTTAATACGAGTTCAGTTTCCAGGAGTAGGGCGATGTGAATGTGGTCTTTGTGAAGAAAATACTTGCATTTTATCTGTTTCTGATAAATGCCATTTGAATCCATTTGTAATAAGTTCAAATGTCTGACATTGGTTTGAGGTTATTGTGGTGGCCCAGAAAGTGTCAGTGGAGTTGGTAGGTGTGGGATTGGGCGAGGGTGCAGAACGGTGTGCCAGTAGTGACACGTTAAAGAGCCGCATGCGGAACCAAGGGGTAAAGAGCGGCTAACAGAACCAGTGAGGGCACCAGAAACACAGGATAGAGGACACCCATGGGAAGAAGGGTGGGTGTTATTATTGTGGACTGAAACAATGTTGTGAGTTGAGAGCTAGTTCATGCAGTGCCACCCATGTAGTATATTTTTGCTCGAGGGCACCAGAGCATTGTTTTGTGTTGAATGTCCATGCTCCACATCTGCAATGAGTTGCACCAACACGTTGCAGTCACCTTACAGTCAAATTTAATGCAGCTAGCTAGCTACCTACCAACCTACCTAAATTATATATAAGCTTCAAATTGGAGAAAACTTAGAAATTGATAAACAATAAAAAAGATTCAATCTGCTTGCTAAAAAAATAAAGCTAGCTAACCAACTTTTGAAATCAAAATTAATAATGCAGAGGGACAAACAGGAATCTAACAATGATGTAGATAACTAGCTAACTTTCATCCATATCTAACATCCAACAGCTAGCTATAGCAAGCTATTAAAAGAAGAGAACTTGTGAAATCACCTTTGTTTTAGGTTCTGATGAGCTTTTCTCTGTATCACAGTGCTTTCTTTTCAAATTCATTGATGTGACAGAAGACATTTCAGTAAGTAACATTTGCAGTGGAGAAGGGCCAGGCATCTGGAACAACAGAGATCCTGAAGCTATAGACTAATAAGGTAATTAGCAAAAAGTTTCTTCCTCTCAACAAAGCAAGGTGGATTGAAAAATGAGTAGATTTATACTCAATGGCAGAAGATACACAAGTAATAGCTGCACACAGACTATTACTTCATAGCTATACATGGTATGTATAGTCGATTGGGGCGCACCTTGCATTTTCTGGATAGCTGCCTTCTCAACAATTGAGAAATTAAAGTAACCTTAAAACTTTGTATCTACACTGTGTATAAGTATTATCATGAGCATTAAATTAGGCACCATAAGTTTCAACAATCCATCATCAGTCCCCCAATTTTTCAGAGACACAAGTTGTGTCAAACCTCCTGAAAGGGGATTTAAGATAAAAAAAAAATTATGTGCCGTTCAAAAAACAAGTTTACATTAGTATACAGCCATCATTTTATCAACTAGCTATAAGTCTATCCAAAAAAGTAAAAAAATTGCACCAGACTGGTTATTTTCAAATCTTGTTTTAGTTTTTTATACATATAATGAAACAAGTAGTTATAGAAGATATTTCATTTTCAATGGAGAATAGCTTGGTATGTAGGGTTTGGGGCCCTTGTTGACGCACCTGGCCCTATGTTGACGCAGTAGCTATCACAAAAATCCTCATTGGTCTAACAAAAATGCCCATTGGTCAAACAGTTGAAGAGATAAAAATGTGGGCTTCACATTTGTTAATTAATAACATATATATATTACTTAACCATGATTACTCATCTTATATTTTATTAATTAAAAATTGTCATGAAAATATTTTTGACGCAGTGTCAAACGTGTGCATTTGTTGATGCTGCCATGGCCAAGTGGTTAGCCCTGTGTTAAGGCCCCCCGTGGCAGAGTGGTAAGCGTGTCCAACTGCAGTGTCAGCCTCTGGTGCTGCATGTCACAAGTTCAAGCCTCGGAATGGACATGGCGGTCTTGTGGCGGGGTGATTGGGCACCTCCCTCTTCTGTCAGCCTAACTTAGCCACCCTCCTAACTAACAGGAAACAGCTGTATGTCTATGTCATGTGTCTCTTGCACCTCATGAGCCCAGCATGATATGTGTAATTTGTTGTATATAAGGCCGACTTTATGCAGCAAGCCACTGTCAAGCAGCAGCATATTGTTGAACTACGCTGCTGCTTGGGAACCGCCAGTCTTTAACGCAGCACGCCACTGCCAAGCAGTGTCGTTTTGTTGAACTACGTTGCTGCCTGGGAACCGGCATTCTTGACTCTCAAGGTCATTTGCTGCGTGCATGTCAGTATCTAGATTGCAGTCGAGGTGAGAGGGTCTGTGCAACTCCACAGCTACGCCTATACACATCTCTTCCTCCTACCCTGCTCAACATCTCCGCAGAAAGAGATATTGTGTCTGTACAAAACTATGCAGCGTGTGCTGTGAAGTATGTGCAACTCTGTGGTCAATAAATTTTCTACAACTCCGCGGGGATCATTAGTTGGAGTAACCCTGCTCTGCATTGGACATTTCCAGTCTGAATGGTTCAGTGTTGCCGCACTCTGCTGGCATGATGTTGAGGCAGGTTGACCCTATGTTGCCGCAGTGTTGCCCCAAATGTATAACAGCTAAATGAACCTTATAGCCACTGTTAATAAGACCCATTATCCTATGTTATGCTTGTGTTGGTAAGGATCTATTTGCAATGATTTGTAAAAGTGCGTCAACACTGGACCAACACTACTATAAGAAACATTTGATAGGTCATCTAGCTGCATACATAGCAAAAAACAAATTTCTCAGTGCATTAGTATATTGTGATGTTACATATAGTGTGATGTTTCTGTGATATTTCTCAGTGCAATATATACTGTGATGTTACAAGATGTTTTTAGTAGCCTTCATTCTCCTCTTTTTCATGAGTAGAAAAGCCTTGTCTGGAAAGATTGCATCTCATTTGTTGCTGGAAAATTAGCCTATTTGTGTAGCAAATCTTAGCAGGAATTGTTTGACAATGTGAAATTGTCAAACAACTCCTGCAAAACATTTTTTATACATTGGTATTGTTCAGCCCTTCTGACCTATTGTATAAACGTGTATCCCTCTACCTACTAAACCGACCTAGGAGCTAACAGTCTTAGTCAAAAGCAAGTCATTAGAACACTATCACATGCTAGCAGATGTGACCATATGTTGCCTCTCTTTAGTCAATGGAATTTTCTCCCACTGTCAGTGCCTAACAGTTATTCATACATGAAATTAGTTCTGGATGATCGAATATTGAAATTTATGGTGCTTGAAATATACAACGGTAGTTAGCTATAGCCTACATATAAGAAAAAAAAACAAAAAAAATCTTTATTCATACATGAGCAGCACCATATTTGATTACATTAAAACTATTCATAAATATACATAAATATGATGGAGCTGTGTATAATGAACGAAATGAATATCAAATTCAGGAGATCCAAATCAAGTTGGATCTTCACTATTTGGTTTCTACATTATAAACAAGTGAGTTATTAGCTATAAAGTTAGTCAAAAATGCAGGGAGTCACCTTGGTTGATGCTATCAGACAAGTAGTAGCACTAAAACACACCTTTTTAGGATTGGATGAAGTTTTCTTCTGCAGTGTTTCAGTGTTTCTGGAAGAAACCTCAACTACTTCATTATCCCTGGCAATACCCACAATATCAGTTTCCAACCAATCCACAGTGGCATCATATTTGTTTGCCTGTGACTCTTGAAGTCGGGCCTGCACAGTTTCCTCATCAAAATTGAGTGAGGAGTTGAAAATCTCAAATTGACGCTCCACATGCTTGTTAATGTAGGCTATATCCACTCTATTGCCATTCATCTTGCGGTAACATTTGAACTGGTTGAAGCGAAAAGTGAAGATATCCTTCCAAATGGGATCATTAGTGAGAAGGTTGTTAAACATCAAGTAGCACAGGTTACAAGGAACAAACACAAGCATTTTGGTGCACATGGCATGCACCACACATTTGGTGTGGGGGTCCTGGCATGTGACTCGTGAAATGCAGCCTGGATTATCACACTGCTTGCTGCTGGGCAAGTGGTCTTGCTGGCTCTGCTCACTACTGCTGCCATTGCTGGTACTGTCAATAAAGGAAATGAACAACTTTGATGAGCATGTTTGACCAAAACATTGTTCCCTAACTCTCAATTATAGGCTTCAGTTTCCTGAGAGGCCTCTGCACTAGCAGATGAATCATTATTGATGCTCTTAGTTGCGTTTCTTAGCTTACCAATTCAGCGATATGATTTTCAGCTGGAAAAATCAGGCCAGGGGTTGCTCATGTAGCTAGCTGATAAAGCAGTTTTTATAGTTCATAGCTCAAATTTTTTGAGGGTGAACTATTGTATTAATATAAATGCCTGCCTGCCCGTCTGTCTGAACAAAAAAAAAAAAGGAAAAATATCCATGTCGGAAAGCTCACAATACACCAATCTGTATACCTCAGTGGCTCCTCTACAGGAGATGAAGCATTGCTCATTGATGAAACTGACGCTTCTCCAGTTGTAGTGGTGGATGCATGGGTGCCAGAACGACGAACCTGAAATTATTCAGTCATAGCTTATAACCCATAATTAGAAGGTATGTTGATATGAACAACAATTTTTTTCAAGTGTGAACTGCTGTACTTTGGTAGATAGCGTCGACCGGGGTGACTCCCCGCATTTTGCGCATACTTTGAAATAACTCAAAAAGTACGCGGCCGAGAAACTTCGTATTTACGGTGTGTATAGCTACTATTATGACCATGGAGCACCATAAGTTTCAACATTCTATCATTAGCCAAAAAAAAATTATTTACAAAAAACCGTGCGGCGAGCTACGACCCCAAATTGGGGGTGACTCCCCGCACCAAACGGGGTGACTCCCCGCACCCACCATAAATCAATAATTGAAACGCAAATTGAAAGTTTTGAGAGTACCAATAGATAGAACGTGCCTATATTAGTAAATATCAGTTGCTTAAAATAAAATTTTACGTTAAATATTACGTCTGTGACAGGTGTTTCTGATGCTCGTCATTTGCTGCCGTCATACTCGACTGTCGAAGGATTTTTTTCCCGATTTCACCGCGGGAAACGAAGTTTTTCTTCAATAATTGCAATCTAACTTCAGTGGAAGTCATTTCTCTACATCCTAAACTAATTATGACCCTAAAGTATCAATAATTGAGCAAATATTACGAAAAAACGATCTTTTTAATATTACGATACAACATGTAAAAAATGTATTTTGTCAATTCTATAGCAAACTTATTGCATTAACATGAATACAAGTCATGCTAGGAAAGGGATTGTTGTCTCAACATGAAAATATGATGAAAATTTTTGTTCCTGAGCATTAAACATAAGTTAACACTTACGCCTAGACATGTCACCATGTGTTAAAAAAAATCAGGTCATTATAAAATTAGTTACTTATATTGAAATTAGCTGTGGTGTCATTATTGTGGGTCATTTACTTCCAAATATCATCATATGTGTGTAGAATTGCATTTGATTACTTTTCAATGAAGAAAAACGGAAATATTTAATAACAAAATAGGTGAGGGGAGTCACCCCCGATTTTTTCTTCACCTGGGGTGACTCCCCGCAGTTGTATATTTGTATATATCTACAAAAGTTTACATTTTTTTACTAAATCCTTCTAACGCAACGAACTACACTATATTCAGAGTATCACCACCAAATTGGGTCCTAATCCAATGGAAACTCTAGCCACAGCATCAAAATTTGCGGAACGTCAATTTTTGCAAACCAAAATTTTTGGGGACCTGAAAAACACACCTTCACTTTGGCGATTTTTCATAAATTCTGTGCGCGTATCGAATTTCTATAAGTAGCTGATACTTACTAACAAAGACCTGCTCTTTCAAGTCCCGTAGTCAAATATTGTGATTTCCAACGTTTTGGTGCCCA
>SDVV010031049.1:0-11598 GCA_016164225.1 Gammarus roeselii
CACATGGTTCTGCCTGCGTTGATCACATGGTTCTGCCTGCGGTGATCACATGGTTCTGCCTGCGTTGATCACATGGTTCTGCCTGCGTTGATCACATGGTTCTGCCTGCGGTGATCACATGGTTCTGCCTGCGTTGATCACATGGTTCTGCTCTCATCGATCTCTTTATTCGCTTGCGTTGATCACATGGTTCTGCTGCGTTGATCACATGGTTCTGCTTGCGTTGATCACATGGTTCTGCTCGCTTTGATCACATGGTTCTGCTTGCGTTGATCACATGGTTCTGCTCGCTTTGATCACATGGTTCTGCTTGCGTTGATCACATGGTTCTGCTTGCGTTGATCACATGGTTTTGCTCACTGGGCTTTGGTTGACTAAAGAAAAAATGAGAAACCAAAGCTAATCAAGAAACTACACATCACTTGACGAGGTATGTGTTCTGTACACTCGTTCTGTGTTCTGTACACTCGTTCTGTGTTCTGTACACTCGTTCTGTGTTCTGTACACTCGTTCTGTTTTCTGTACACTTGTTCTGTGTTCTGTACACTTGTTCTGTGTTCTGTACACTCGTTCTGTGTTCTGTACACTCGTTCTAATCTGTCATCATAGTATCTACGTATCTAAAAATGTCTATTTCATAAAAATTACCTCAGTCACGCGGGTTTTAAACCATCACTCAAGCTCATGTTCAACTGTATGAAAATCTGCACAAATAAAATCGAACCTCTGGACGCCAATAAGCGAATCCGAGTCTTGCATATTCACGAATTAAGTTGGTCAGGTTGGTCAAAAACATCAAACTTCCATGATATGTTTTCATGTATATAAAATTACGGCACAATCATAGTAGTTTCCGAATGTGTCCTTTTTAACCATCATCTGACGACCTAGCAACTGACCGAATCTAAGGCAAGATTTGGTCAGTTGCTAGGTCATCAGATTATTTATCATCAACGTCCGGAAAGTATTTGAATATGAGTGTCTAGTTAAAAATAATTTGTCACACGTAGAATAGTCGAAGAAATTAGATTGTGATACACAATACAATATTTATCAAGACTTGCAGTTTGACTTTCAATTACTCTTAACAACTTTTATTAATGATTTATCAGCGATGTGCCGTTAGGAATACAGTTTTCAAAATTCAAATAAAGCTGCCAGTTTGATTCGGACCAAATTTTACCCCTAAACTTAAAGTTCAACAAAAACTGTAGTAATCAAACCAAGAAACCGCATTTCAAAAGATGAGCTCTTGAGGACTATAAACATCAACAAACAAAACCGAAAAGTTGAAGACTGCGCGACGAGACACGTACACCCCTACCACAGTATCCTCATTGGCTACTGGAACTGTTCCTTGCTATGTGATCCCTGAACAAGATTTCAACGTTCCTATGCTCGTTCTGGCACCCGCCTTTTTACTTCCAGATATCATTGATCTTCATATAATCTAGTAACTTGAAAACTTTCCATTAGACAGACCTAAATTAAACTCTGGAAGTAAATCTTAAAACGGACCCACAAATATTTATACGTTTCTGGTCAAAAATCGTCCTAGTTAACTTGCGTGCATCAAATCTCAAATTCGCGTAATTTCGATTCCATTGTTGTGACAGCCTATCGTTATGCAAGTCATACTACTCTACAGATGCTCAAAGAAAATAGCAGACAAGTTGTAATGACGTCGTAAATCGGAGGACAGGCCTAAAGCCAGAGGAGTGGTCTTAGAGACCATATAATTTTTTGTACGTTTCTCCCGGCAGATGCGACTAACATCTCTCCCGTCCTGGAGGAGGTAACAGTCCTTTCCATCAGCAATGACGACTGCATCAAGGCCTACAACGCGGACCTAGTTGGGCCTAACATCCTGTGCACAGCTGGCACCGGCGGCATGGGTGCCTGCAATGTAAGCAATGAATAATCCTAATCTTAGCTGGGCCTAAACCTGAAGTCTAAGAATGAACGAAGATCTTGTAGAAGGGAAGACTGTAATGTGAACAGGAAATAAAAAACTTAGCCTTGGACAATCCTAAACTCGAAGTCTCAAATTATTGAAGCTCAAACAATGTAATTGAATTGCTATGCACAGATTGGACCTGTACGATCTTCAAGGGTAAATTCGTGTAAGGATCCATGCACAACATGAGTACATTTGTAATAAAATTCAAGAAATCCGAAAAAAAGTTGTGTTAGATTTGACTATTGTGTGGGCGTGTTTCAAAAACTTTACATAATATATTATTGTTTTGAAGGTTGATAGTAATGATATTAGAGATTCTCTTCTGTGACGCATGATCTCTTTATGTTATTCCTAATTATAATGCACAGGGCACAACAAAGACTATCGTCACAGTGATGAGAATCATTGCCAGACACTGAATTTGGATCAGCCTCGTGCAGCTGTTCTTAGAATCTACAGAATTACCGTTGCATAAGACAACCCTTGTCACTCCCGCTGTTCATTGGTAACAAGAAATCCAATTCATCCATTTATAGAATGGACCGGCTCATAACATGAATTTGTAAATCCATTATGGAATAATATTTCACTTTATAGTTTTTGATTTGTGGCCTTCACCATTTTTTTTTATTTTACGACTGAGTGTAAACTACCAACCTTTCCTGCTCCTGAAGGGAGACTCTGGCGGCCCCCTGACTGAGGGCAGCGGCGACACTCTAGTCTTGCGCGGGGCGGTGTCCTTCGGGCACGTTGGTGGCTGTGCCCAGGGAGCTCCTAACGGCTTCACGAGGGTGGCCCACTACCTGGACTGGATCACTAAACACCAGCTATAGTGTTGTAGCCTACTACTTGGCGTAGACAACCTAAAGGATGCACAGCATGTTGATGGGGAGGAAGAAAATGGCAAACTCCAAGGCAAAAAATAAATGAAGAAACGATGAAAATAGTCCTGACAAAATGTTTTCCCAGTAGAGGGAATCTATTTGTCTTACTTTAATCAGTGACACTGGAGCCTTAACCACTAACAAAATATATAAGCCTAATATTCACATTATAAGTTTTTCACTATCCATCCGATTGATATACGACGTGTCCGTCAGGAAACAGATATTTGAAAAAAAAGTATCTTCAATCGTCAGTTCTGTCTCCATATTTGAGGTGTCATATTGAGAGTGTCATATCCATGCCACCGATCATAGAGGTTTAGGTCGACTCATTTTATTGTACATTTATTATATAATGGATTTTTTAATATATTTGAAAAACACTTGTAGCCGGGGCGCTAGAATCTTGCTACCGTATCCGCCGCGTGTCGTAGAAGCCGGGAGCGGAATCGTGCTACCGTAACCCTTGCGTGTCGTTAAAGACAACTAAAAGGGGCGGGACGAAGGGGCTAGGAATCCCTTTCTCTGTAAAACCCGTCCTCAAAGACGGCAAGACGGGTGGGGGGAGGAGAGGCTCACGCCTCTCCAAACCCTATTGTTAGGGTCGCTGTATGTGCGTGTCTGTAATACAAATGATGTGAAAAGGAGGGAGATTGGTGAAATGTTTGTGAGGAGGAAGTTTGATGTGTTGGCGCTGAGTGAGACGAAATTGAAAGGTAAGGGAGAATGTGAGTTTGGTGTGGTAAATGGAAGAAAGTCAGGTGTGGAAGAAATCTTGGCACGAGAAGGTGTGGATTTGATATCGAGTGAACGGTTGGCTAGGAGCGTTACCGAGTGGAAGGAGGTGTCCTCAAGATTGATGTGGGTGAAAGTCAATTTAGGCGTAGAAAGATGGGTATTTGTGAGTGCATATGGTACAGGTAGCGCAAGGAGTGAGGAGAAGATGGATCAATTCTGGACTGACCTGAGAGAGTGTATTGGCAATTTTGGAGGTCAATTCAATGTAGTTGTACTGGGTGACCTTGATGCGAGAGTTAGAGATGCAGTGGTGGGAAATGTGATAGGAAGGTATGGCGTTACCGGTAGAAATGACAGTGGAGAAAACCTGATAGATCTGTGTATGGAGCAGGAGTTGGTGGTCGGGAACAGTTTGTTCAAGAAGCTAGATATCCACAAGTACACATGGGAAAGGATAGCCTGTGGTGCAGTGGGGGAGAGAGCGCTGATGGATTTTGTGCTGATATTGAGGAGAGTTGTGGGGAGGCTGCTGGATGTGCGGGTGTTGAGAGAGATGGTGGAGGAGTGCCTGACCATTTGCTGTAGGAAGGTAGATTAAGAGTGGAGCAGAGGTGGAAGGGCAACAAAAGAGTGGGAGGAGGAAGAGTGGTAGTGGAATTGAGTGAACTGAATGTGAGAAGCAGAGTTCAGGAGCTCCAACAGGCGTTGAGAGGAGAATATGACAACGGGAGAAGACAGGACCTGAGAGATATGGAAGAAGAATGTGAGACGTTAAGAGATGCGTTGCTGAGATGTGCGAAGAATGTGTGTGGTGCGCGTCGTGTGGGCGGGTGGAACGAAGAGGTTAAACTGGCGGTGGCGAGGAAACGAGGAGCGTTTGAGGAGTGGTTGCAAGTGAAGTCAGTGGTGGCATATGAAGGCTATAAAGAGAGGAGAAACGAGGTGAAGCGGGTGGTGATGAGAGTCAAAAGGGATGCTGATGCCAGGTGGGGCAGACGGTTGTGCCAGAATTTTGAGGAGAAAAAAAAAGATGTTCTGGAAAGAGGTGGAGAGGGTGAGAAATGGAGAGACCGGAAAGGAGGAAGTGTTGAAAGATGAAAACGGCCAGTTGTTGTTGGACAAAAGTGATGTACGGAAGAGTTGTTGAATTTCGAGGATGACAGAGAGGCTGACATTGTAGCTGTGGGTGGTGTTGCTCGGATGCCAGTTCTGGGAGATAGACATGTGGCGGACATTACCAGGGAAGAAGTGCAGGAGGCGGTGGAGGTGATGAAAGCGGGCAAAGTCCCTAGTTTGGATTGCGTTGCGATCGAGTGCCTGAAAAAGGGTGGAGTAACGATTATCGAATAGTTAGTGAGGTTACTGAACTTGTGTTTTGTTGCAGCCGTGGTACCAATTAAGTGGCGCAGTGCCTGCATTGTTCCGCTGTATAAGGGCAAAGGAGATAAAAATGAATGCTGCAACTCAAGAGTTATCAGTCTGTTAAGTGTAGTTGGAAAGTTGTACGAGAGAGTGCTGATCAAAAGGATTAGAGACTTTACGGACTGCGCAATTGGAGAGGAACAGTGTGGTTATAGGAGTGGTAGAGGGTGCGCCGATCAGATTTTTGCAGTGAAACAGGTCTGTGAGAAGTACCTTGCAAAGGGAAAGAACGTGTTCTGGGCTTTCATGGATATGGAGAAGGCATTCGACAGGATTGACATGGAAGCGCTGTGGAGAGTGTTGCGTTTGTATGAAGTGGATGGACATTTGTTGAAAGCGGTGCAGAGTTTTTATGTTGACAGCCGAGCATGTGTCAGAGTGGGAATCGAGGTGAGTGATTGGTTCACAGGGAAAGTGGGACTGAGACAAGGCTGCCTGATGTCTCCCTGGCTGTTCAATATCTATATGGATGGAGTGGTCAGGGAGTTGAACGCGAGTGTGCTGGGACGTGATTTGGAGCTGTTGGAAGCGAATGGGCGGAGTTGGCCCTGAGCCAGTTGCTATTTGCGGATGATACGGTCCTGGTTGCGGATTCAGAGGAGAAGCTATGCAGGCTTGTGTCTGAATCTGGTAGAATGTGTGAGAGGAGGAAGCTTCGAGTGAACGTGGATAAAAGTGAAGTAATGAGATGCTCCAGGACTGTCAATGCGAGCAGAATTTTTGGCCTCCTAAATGGAGTGTTGTTGGAAGAAGTTCAGTGTTTTAAGTATCTGGGCTCCCATGTGGAGAAGTGACTGAATTAGTGACTGAATTAGCGGAAACTGTGGTGAAGTCGCGAGTGAAGTAGGGGTGTAGAGTGTTGGGTGCACTGAAGAGCGGAATAAGCTGCAGGATTTTGGGGATGGAAGCAAAGAGAGGGCTGTATGAGGGTGTTGTTGTGCCAACTGTGCTGTACGGAGCTGAGACTTAGGGGGTGAGAGCAGAGGAGAGAAGAAGGTTGAATGTTTTCGAGATGAAATGTTTGGGGAGCATGGCTGGAGTGTCGCTGAGAGACAGGTTCACTTACGACGTGGTTCACATGAGAACGGGGATGGTGAAGAAGTTAGAGGACAAAGTTTATTCGCGTGTTCTGAGATGGTTCTGGCACATGGTGAGGATGGATGAAGGGAGATTGGTGAAAAAAGGTGTTGAAGTCAGAGGAGAGTGGAAGTAGGACTAGAAGAAGACCGAGGTTTCCCGCCCTAGGCATATCGTTGAGAGACGAGATGGTCGTGGGCGGGGGAGGGGGGTGGTCATCAGCAAGCGGCAGGGGTAAACCAGTCATGCTGCCGGGCCCTGCTGCCGACACTGACCTCGAACCGCACTCATGAGCCGGAGGGTGTGTTGCAGGGTCCCTGGCCAGACCCTTTTGTGCAAAAGAGCTAAGGTGTGCGAGTGTGAGTGTATGAGAGTGTGAGGTGCGCCTTGTCGTCGGCCACCCCCCTCTTGGGGATTTCGGACGAGTGTCTGTTTCTGTATCAGTAAAATCACTTGTATTATCGTTTCCTGCTTTTTTCCTCCTTGAAAACTTGGTTATTTAGACCATCAAATGTCGCTACCAATTTCGAAAATTTTGTTCAATTCTGGTCTCCATCTCTTAGAAAATACATTATTAAATTTGACGAGGTTCAACGTAGAGCTACCAAACTTATCCCTTCGCTGCCCAATAAATCGTACGAGGACTGACTACGTGAACTCAATCTGTAGTCACTAGAGAAGCGTCGAGTCAGAGGTGCTATGATCGTGGTGTGGAAGAATTTGAAGAGTACAGAAATCGTCGACCGAGCGAGCCGTTTCACTCCAAATGCAAGCGAAGTGACTCGGAATAATGGAAACAAAATCGATGGGAAGCATTTCTCACTCGACATCACGTGCAATTTTTTTCCCGCATAGAGTTGTCGAAGAATGGAACAAGCGTCCAGCGGAGGATGTAACCAGCAACACAATCGAAACGTTTTATTAACAGCTCGATAAATTCTACATGAATTGCCGTTAAATATTTAAACAGTTCCCTATCTTGCTGTTTTAAAAACAGAAAGGCACATGAAGCGCTCTTAGACGTTCTACTTCAGAACGATCGTCGTGTTATGAAAAGGCAACCTAGTTTGGGCCAATAGTCTGTTGTTGTCTTCTTACACTTCTAAACACTCGCAGCCCTTCCTGCTGCACCCACACACATTATTCGCAAATCTCAAAAACTCATATCTGAACGTCTTCCATTGTTCCGCAACATTTTTCATATCCAGACCTCTCCCGCTGTCATATTCCTTGCTCAACGCCTGCTGAAACTTAACAGCTCTGCTTCCCACGTTCAGCCCACTCTCCTTCACTACCTCTCTTCCTCCGCCCAGACTTTTGTTCCCCTTCCAACTCTGCTCCTCTAGTAACCATTCATCCACCTGCAGATGGTCAGACATTTCCCAACCCTACTCTCTGTCCACACCCTCACATCCAACAGCCTCCCCACCACTCCCTTTGAAATCAACAAAAAATATTTCTGCGCTCTCCCCACAACTGCACCATGGGCCAACCTTACTCATGTGTACTTGTGGATATCTCGCTTCTTGAACGAGATTTTCCCAACCACCAACTCCTACCACATTTTCCACCAGCTCCACTACTTGAATGACATTTGTTCACATTGAAAATAGCTTCATCGAATTTGTTCCCGTATCGATTACTAACTGGGTTCTAAATCGATTACTAAATTATACACCAGTTTTACAAACTAAACGACAAAACCTCATTACTTTGTGTTTTAACGCTCCCGTGCCAAAAAATACCTATTGTGCTGAAGTTATCTGGACCTTGCCTAAAATAGACTTAAAACCGTATGATTTAATCTTCGCCAAAGTAAAGCGATATCCCCATTGGCCGGGACGGATTGAGCCATTTGAACCTAAGCCGAGTGGAAAGCCTCCCAAAAAGTACCCTATCGTTTTGTATGACACCGGAGAGACCTGTTTCCCTACCGCACGAACAAATAACGTTTTGGCAAGCCGCAGACACGCAAGCTTTCAACGAGGCTCTCTGGCAGATCGAAAACAATTTGGACTGGAACCCGAACACTACTGACTGCAACCTGTCTGAGAATGGATCTCCGTTCAGGAGGGCGGAGGACGATGAGAGCAGCCAAGAGGACGTATCGCCCTGTTCACCTGGTGCTGCACTTGATGACAGCATGAGCTCCGGTATGTCTGGAGTGCTGGGCGGGCGGGTTGCTGCTGGTGCGCGGAGCACCAGTTTTGTTGGAGATGAGGCTGATGGTGGTGCTGACGTCTGTGGATGAAGCTCGACCATGGTCTCCATTAGCTGTCGTGACTGATGTAGGTCTTTTTACCCAGTCTCAGAGTGTGTTGAATTGAAGAAATGTGGGATAGATGGACTTCTGGAGAATGAAGGAAGTGCTATTACATACCATTGCATACAGTGTTGGTGCAGTCAACATGATATGAGGAACTCCGATATGCAGAATTGACACGTTGGTGGGCAAGTCAGCATTTAATCAACTGGTGGTGGCGGTTGGGGCTTTGTGTGCACAGGTTCGAACGTTGATAAACAATGCACAGGTTGCCTTGAGTCATGATTGCACACCTCAGGCTCCTCAGCAGGCTTCATCTGAGCAATTTGCCAGGTTTGTATAACTTAATGTAGTTGTCAGGGAAGAGGTGCGTGAGGTTCAGGAGCAGACAAAGAGTAAGCAGAATGTTATTTTGAGAGGCCTGGGCGAGAGTGTGACTGATGTGAAGAATGGTTTTCAGGGTGTGGTGAAGCGGCTGATTGGGCTTGAATGTACCCTGCATGAGGTCAGTATAGTTAGTGGTCAGATTGGGATGTTCAGAGCCAAGATCTATGATGATGATGTCAGGAATGAAATACTGACTAATGCGATGAAATTGAAAGTGGATGGGTGCAAAAGTGTCGTCATCCAGAGAGACCTGACCTACAAACAACGCCAGGAGCTGTTCAGGAGGAGAGGCCTGCTGTGGGTGGATGAGCGTGGAGGAGGCTTGGCTTAGGCAGCTGTGGCCTGCGGTGCTGGGGATGTTCG
Source organism: Gammarus roeselii (assembly GCA_016164225.1). Classification (NCBI taxonomy): domain Eukaryota; kingdom Metazoa; phylum Arthropoda; class Malacostraca; order Amphipoda; family Gammaridae; genus Gammarus; species Gammarus roeselii. The sequence goes on from SDVV010031049.1 coordinate 9,095, forward strand.
ACCTCGTGGAAAGGCAGTGTCCGCTGGTCGAAGGTTTTTTCGGAGCAACTACGAATTTACCAATTTGCATGCAATTTTTTTATCGTTTCTCATCTCTTGGACTTCTGCGGTGGGTTATGGAGCCCACATTCTTACTGTCTGACAATATACTGGATTTGGCTTATACATCTGAGGAGGATCGTGTTGGTGAAGTGTTGTGCTGCCGCCCCTGCCTAGCTGTCGGCATTCTCCCGTTGTCTTTGAGTATATCTTCAGTGGAGAGGAGCCAAAGCGTGGGGGTGAGAGGGAAAGGCGTTCTTGGCGCATGGGGAAATACGCCAGAATTTCGGAGGCTCTGTCTCTGGTTGATTGGGGTTTAAAATTCATCTACTCTTCGGTGTCTGAAGATTTTTTGATTCTGCAGTCAATTTTGATTTCCCTCATTGAGAAGTTCATACCCCTCACGCCTGCTGTTCGTTCTGGCCCTCTATGGGCTGTCAGGACTTCCACCTCCCTTGCCCGATAGAGATCGGTGGCATGGCGTGACTAAAGCGGGTCAGGAGAGCGGAGGGCCGCAATTCCGCAAGTGCTCTTGAAAGGCTACGCATACATGTTGAACTGAATAGGACCTACAGCCTTTTTCCATCGAGTGCCGAAAGAAGTAAGAGTCTAAGTTACTGAGCAGACCTGATAACCGTGGGCTGTTTCGTGCTTATGTCAGGAAAAAAAGATTGGTCGCCCAGCTGTTGGCCCCCTTCGATTTCCAAATGGTGAGATAATTCAGCATCCGAGCGTGATGTGCGAAGTTTTGCAGACTCTTTTTCTGGAGTTTTTGTAAGTTCAGCTCCTACCCACCCAGCCCCTTTCCAGTCTTTTGATGGGAGTCTGTCCGATGTAGACTTCTTTAGGCTGGAGTCCAGCATGACCTTTTGGCTATTGATCCCAGTTCCAGTATGGGCCCAGATGGTCTCCATCCGCATCTGATAAGGAGTTGTGCAGGTAAACTCCCTCCCTCTTTGTTTGATTTTTCAAAAATCAATGAGGACAGGAACGGTACCTGAAGTCTAGAGCAAATCGATCGTTGTCCCAATATTCAAGGCTAAATCTCACACTAATCCACTCAATTACAGACCGGTGAGTTTGACATCGGTTTGCTGCAAATCAATGGAAAGAATAGTTGTAGCTCGGTTGACTGAGTACCTTGAGAGCAACAATATTTGAGTCATCCCATCAGCATGGTTTACAAAGTAACCGTAGCACTGAGGACCAGTTGCTGTTGACATACGATGATGTTGGAAGGTGGATTGATGAGGGATTTGTTGTGGATGTCATAATGCTTGACTTTTCTAAAGCCTTCGATGTGGTGAGTCATGGTGTGCTTCTGTCTAAGCTTAAGTCCTTGGGTGTTTGTAACTCATTGCTGGCCTGGATTGCGGCATTTATCTCTGCCAGAGTGATGAGTGTTTGTGTAAGTGGCAGCGTGAGCTGCCCAGTTGATGTGACAAGCGGTAAACCTCAGGGCTCTGTCCTTGGTCCGCTACTGTTCGGAATTTATATCATTCACATCTCGAGTGGTCTTCTAAGCATGTTTAAGGTATATGCGGACGATTATAAACTGTACTCGAGATACTCACGTAAGGACCCTGAGCCTGCCGTCCGCGGTGTTCAGTCACTCCAAGTGGTTTGAATACAGTTGACTCTGTTGCAAAGTCCTGGAATCTCGGATTAAATCTAGACAAGTGTGTGGTGCTACGCTTTTACAGAGGTCGCATTGATTTTGATGCTCTAGTACTAGTTAACCAGTACTTCTTGCAAGGTAGAGCATTGAAGTTTGTCACCACACATGAATACTTAGGTGTTAATGTGGACACAAGTCTCAGATTCCACCATCATATGTGTGGTGGCTGCAAAGGCTGGCCAACTGCTTGTTGTGATCAACTGTCTGTCGGTCCCCAGAATTTATGATACCCTTGTATGTTGCACATATTCACCCACTTGGTGAGTATGCATCTTGTGTCTGGAGTACTGGATAATGTGGGGACTGCAGACTGCTTGAGTCCATTCAGAGGAGATGGACCAGAAACATTAATGGGCTTGCTGATGTGAACTATGGTAATCGATTGACACGCTTGGATTTGTTTGCTGTCTAAGGTCGCCTTCTGAGCGCAGACCTGATGAGATATTAGAAAATTTTGCATGGCGAATCAGAGGATTTTCTGAATATGTTTTCTTTGGCTCCAAAAGTTGGTACTAGAGGTCATTTGCTGAAGTTGGTGTTTCCGCCTCGCTCTTCTGATGCCCGCAGTAGGTCCTTCAGTGTGAGATGTGTTGCTGTGTGGAATGTTTTGCCTGCTGACATAGTGCAGTTGGCAGATATCACTCGCTCTAAGCAGGCCCTTGCTGATCTGCTGTATGAGGATTTAGTAGATTTTGACTAGCCCGATGAGGCCTAATTTGTGTGTGGTAATGCATGTATGCACATTTTATGTGTGTATATGTATTTTTAATGCATGTATATATACATA
>SDVV010031050.1:0-11598 GCA_016164225.1 Gammarus roeselii
CGGACCTTCTAATACCCAGACCCCCATTGGCAGAAATACAATTGAGTCTTTTAACGGATTTTGTGGCTCCTCCCCTCTTAAAACAATAAAGCGTTACACACTGTAATAAGTACTAGTTTCCCCTTTCGTATCGATAACACGCACATGGCCCCTGTGAATGGCCCGAAATTCATCACTGTCTCCTATGTTATACAATCCGGGAAAAGGCCACCTGCTTGAGGGGAATTAAAATTAATGCAAGGCAAGGGACATCCAGGAAATTTGAGCTAAAAGGGCTAGACAGGCCCAAGTCCTGCCCCGCTTCAAGTGACACACTCTACGCACCCCTCGATAAAATAGTGTTCGTTACAAGTCTTTTTGTATATAAACATGTGCCAGATGAGGCCACTCATAACACAGGCGCGAGTGCAGAATGGTTGTGAATGGTTGATTTTGACGCTGCTCTGATGTGCTTTCCCGCTCTTGGCATCCCGCTGTCGGGATGGTCGTGAGTGGGGGAGGCCCGGCCATTATGACGCGGCGGGGGTAAACCAGTGAACACTGTCGGGCCCTGCTGTCGGACCCAGAGTGTTTGTTGCGGGGGTACCGGCCGGACCCTTTAACACGAAGGGCTAAGTTGTGTGAGTGTGAGCGTTTGAGGGTGGGTGGTGCGTCTTGCCGTCGGCCAACCCCCTTTCTGGGGGAAGCGGCCTAGTGTCTGTACCTGTATATGTTGCTCTTTTACAGAGGAACAATGCAAGCACTGCGCCACTCCATCGGTACCACGCCCGCCACAAAACACAAGTTCAGGAGTTCACCGACCACTTGACAATCGTTATTCCACCCTTTTTCTGGCCCGCGGTTGCAACGCCATCCAATACAGGGGCTTTCCCTGCATTCATCACCTCCACCGCCTCCTGCATTTCTTCCCTGATACGTGTGCAACTAGTCTTTCTCCTAAAAATGGCATCCGAGCACCACCACCCACAGAAACAATGTCCGCCACTCTGTCATAATCGACGTTCAACAACTCATCAAAATACTCGGCCCACCTTCCCGTACATCACCACTTTCCAACAACAACTGACCGTTTTCATCTTTCACCACCTCCTCCTTTCCGGTCTCCCCCTTTCTCACCCTCTTTCCATCATACATGGATATTGCAAATTTTACCGAAATCATGGAAATGATTGCCACATCATGGTTATCAAATTTGCAAGGAGATGGTTGAACATATGGATGGTGAAAGTGACCCAAGGTCGTACCTGAGTTTGATGGGATTAAAGACCGTGATGACATCAGGGATGGTGGCGGGGATGTAACGAAGGCACTGTCCCTGAGCCGACACCACGACGTCCGCGTCGTTCTTCATAAGGCCGGCCAGCGACACAAATAGTCCCTCCAGCGCTTTGCCGAACTCTTCCTTACCCTGCACGTAGTACCTAGGACAGCACGGACGTCGGTAATGAAGAACAAAAGCTTGTACTGTCATCAGTAGATCATAAGGGTGATGACACTTGAGCTTTCAAGAAGTATCACCAGAAGACACGGTGCACCAGAATAAAAAGCATGTCTACAAGTGACCCGAGTGATGAGTGACCAAGAGAACGAAAAAGTCAAATTGTTGATGCCTATTCGGTGTAGTTAACGATTTCACACCGCCGAGAGGATTGCAAATAGGCTCTGTTGATAACAGGTAACAACTTCAAATATAGCTGTAGACGAAGTTATTTGCAGAAGTAGACAAGGTGACAGCTTTTGATAAGAAGTGCCAAATACAATTAAATCACTGCAACAGTAGCTGAAAATAAGAAGAAAGAATAAGCTTACGCAGATACATATTGAGAGATTTAGCTATTAAAAGAATTGATTTCTTAGTTTCAATGTTTGAACTTTCTTCAAGCAACAAAATCAATCCTTAAGTATGCAAGAAGGTTCCGTTGAAATGGAGTCATACAAAAAATAGCGGACGCGGTTCTTAAGGCTATACGATGTTTGCAGCTGTGCAATCTATACCCACGAATATTTTTCCTCTTAAAAGAACCGATTAGACGGACTGGGTGGTCAAGAAAGTGTTTTCTTTGCCATTTTGTAGGAGCCATAGTGTTAGCATGCGCTTCTGCATTTAATTCAAATGAATCAGGATGAAGAAACATTCGAGACAATTTTGAGAGAATCTTGATAACATTAGTCGAAAGTTGTTTTAGACCGTTTTAAATATTTCTATGTTTCCACATTTTTCGAGAAATTTCAAAACTGTTTTCTTTTAAACTTACCCAACTTTTAATTTTGGATTTTACGATGAAATTCGGCTTTTTTATGTCTTGCGACCTTATTTGACGATATTCGGTGTTTTATGACTTCAGACCTTTTTTGACGGTCCAAACACCTTCCAACCCTATATAAGGGAGGTCTACCTAACCTCAGCATTCATTCGATGCTTCCTGCTCAACAGCGAAGGTTGTGTGTCACAGTGCACCAGACTACAGCTCAACCGCACACTGGACCGTTACGGTCATAGCACCTAGTTTAAAAACTAGGTAAGAGAAGTGCACAGCGGCTCATCTCGGCAGTGAACTAGTGATCCACTGCCGCTATAGAGCCACATATGGGAGCTGCAACTGCAAAAATGTGTTCTTTTAATGCTGTATCTATGTCACAGCATGTCGCCGGCAAACGCCATTTTTACTCTAACTAGCAGACGGTATCTGCAAACAGCTGACAACATCGGTGTTTGGTTTTGAAGTAAGCGGTCTTAGGGCAGCCCTTCATACCGACATGCATATGATTTCTTGACACATATGACGTTCCTTGCGGACCGTCCAACATTTGTTTAGATATCCTGCTCGTAAGGCAGATGCCAGCCATAGACCGATGCCGGCCGTAGGCCGATGCCTGCTATAGGCAGATATCTGCTATTGATGATTGGTCATGAAGTCAGCGGTCTGCGGAAAGTCTTCAATACCTACATGCAGATGATTTCTATCACGCAACATGTTGCGTGGCTGGTCGGTTGGCGTCCGACGTTGTTTTAGATCGCACGACAACGGCCTGTCGAGTGGCCTCGAGCCGCCGTCTTGGCAGACGATAACCAGCTAACAAATGACGCACTTAAGGCGGATGCCTGTTATAAGCAGATACCTGCCACAGCCGGATGCCTGTTATTAGTAGATGCCTGCTATAGGCAGATGCCTGTTATAGACAGATGCATGCTATAGGCAGATGCCTGCCATAGGCAGATGCCTGCCATAGGCAGATGCCTGCCATAGGCAGATGCCTGCCATAGGCAGATGCCTGCTATCGGTGTTTGGTCTTGACGTAAACGGTCCACGCACAGCCGATCATATCAACCCGCAGATGATCAAGTGTCACAAATGACGTTCTTTTGCGAACCGTTCAATCCTTAATTTTTGAAATCGTGGCGCTGCCGGCCGGTTGGCGTCCGGCGCCATCTTGGATCGTACGACAACTGCCGGCCGAGAAGCATATAGCTGTCATCTTTAACAGACGACGACTGGCCAACAAATGACACGCACACCATATCAAACTCGAGTCTTTAGTTATTAAATAGAACATTATTGAAAGCATGTCTACTGAACCAATATAGCTCGTTTAAAGCATCATTTGAAACAAGTCTCCTAAATGATGACAGCTCGTTTATAGCATCATTTCAAGCAAGCTGGCTTCCAGGCGTGGCTGCGCGCCACAAAGATGCAGTCCATCAGCCAGAACACACTATTAAAGTTCATGCACTATACCGGCAAGCAGAGACAGGAATGCGCTTCAATAGCCGCGCTAGCACGGGTTTGGTATCACGACCCAAGAGTCTCCCCAAGGAACTTGCGAGGGCTCAGTTTCACGAAAACACACCGCAAAGGAGTTTCGTGCCACAGTGGAAGCTAGGACCTGTCCTAGACATGCTTGCTTCCCCTCGCTTCAAAACTCAGACGACGTCAGTATTAACACTCGCAGCAGGAAGCATCGTCTCTAAGATTGCAGCCATGTCACGCACAGAGTTTCACTTCTCTATGAACCCCTCATGCGCTCTCATACTGACCGAGGACAAATTCCTATACAAGATCCAAGCCCGCCGCTCATCTCTATCGCCTCACTACTAGCGGACGGTCGAGCAAATGACCGGTCCCTCATGACTGCACTCATAGCTTAGGTAGCACGGTGTCCGTCGAACCATGACTATTCGTTCGTCCATCTTCTTCAGGCAAACCCCTAAAAGCGTCATCGGTTGGGCGTTACATCTGCTCTTTTATCAATGATGCCATACCGAACACTTTTAGTAAAGCTCACGACGTCAGATAGCATGCCTCATATATCGCTTGGACACGTGACATCATCTAAAAGGATCTATGGAAGTCGCCCACAAGTTCATACACAATTACCTATGTACAGTGGGAAAGCCCAATCAACCTTGTGTCTCACTAAGAACCAGGTAGGTAGTCTCTCGCCTCAAAGGTTCGTGACATTACGCTAGCTAATGCCAGAATTTTTTGTCCATATTATAGGTTACGTGTAGATTTTCTTACCATATCGTAAGAAGGTACTCAACGCTACAGCTTCAGGATAAGGAGTATGTCAGATTACTCAGTATATATTTACTGTATCAGACTCAAGGTACGGCAATGTTGCCATATTAGATATGGTACATATTGTAGATATTTCCATATTAAGGATTTTACTGCCACTACCTGGCCGTTCATCCACTCTCATACTAGAGGGCAATATGAATTGATGTACACAATTATTATTTGGATGCTCATACTCTAGGTCCACATAGTATTTGGCCGCTATGAGCATCAAGCAATACTTGTATTTGCCTATAATAAGTCATCACCCCCATTTACACAAATGTGTCATCATTCCATACACGGCAAGCGCTTCTTTGAGAACACTCAGATTAAGATGCGGCCGATCCCTCCAACTTGTGTGCTCTTCTGGCATAGGCCAGCTTGCGTTGCATGATGGTATTTTCTATGCTAACACTATGGCTATTACGAAATGGCAGAGAATATAACTTTTGTCATCTCGATTCTCTCAATGAAAAGCTATTTTTCTGTAATGTAGTAAGAGCCATAGAGGGCCTTCTCTTCCCCCTGCTATCTTAAAGCAATAACGGTTACTTAAAGGTTTTTCTGAACCCCACTCCTTATCTCCAAGTCCAACGCTGGAAGTTGCTTCAGTTTTCCAGTCAGGAAGCCGCTTTAACCAGTCCTCGTGAATGCTGAGGCAAGGTAGACCCCCTTATATAGGGTTGAAAGGTGTTTGGAACGTTAAAAAAGGTCGGAAGACATAAAAACGGCGAATATCGTCGAATAAGGTCGCAAGACATATGAACGCAGAATTTCTACCAAAAGTTTAACACATAAAAAATCGGGAAAATTGTAAAAAAAAATTGAAATTCATCAAAAAATGTTGACAGACATGAAAATATCATAAAAGGTCGCAAACTACTTTCGACGAATGTTATCAAGATTCTCTCAAAATTGTCTCTAATATTTCTTCATCAAGATTCATTCGAATTAAAAGCAGAAGTGCATGCTAACACTATGGCTCTTACTACATTACAGAAAAATTGGTTTTAATTGATAGAATCGAGATTACAAAAGTTATACTATTCAAACTGAGCCGATAGAATAGATTAGATTATAGTGCCGAGGCTTTCTAGCGCGCTGGAGTCATCGTCCTTCTGGCGTCTAATGTCAAATTAGCAAACAGTGCTGCATCAAGTTAGTCTTTGTTTTTCTTCTTCTTCAAGGTTCGAGTTAAGGTTTATTGTTGCGTAAAGTCAAAGTCCTTTACGCGGCGAACGTCTAAGGTATGTACGGGTGCCAGAGCAGGTACATGAACTTCTAAGGTGCTGAGACCATATGATCCCAGCACTCCCCGGATGGCAGTTAGGAGGAATAACACACTACCTACCTTGCTTCAGAGCCCCAAGGATCCGCAGTAGTCCTTAAGGTGCGGGCTACGCGCTCCAACACCTGCTGAGGGAGAAGATGAAGAAGAGACAGAAAACGGGGATCCCATGCATGAGATCTAAACTAGGTGTAGGGAATTTCACGCATGAGAACAGCAATAATAGAAAGAAGAAGACGGAATAGTCGTAGAAAAAGGTTATTTGCCACTCGAAAGGAGAATAGTTAGAACCCGTAAGTGAATGTTTGAGTATGTGTCTGTATGTGTCTGTGTGTGTGTGTGTTTGTGTGCAGCGACTATTAGGAGAGTTGTTAAGAAGGAGTCTGAGACAAGTTTAAGGAAATTTGAACTAAACATATGATGCAAATGAGGTAAATAAAAAGTCAAGCAAGCTAATCAGGATAAGGGAGAAAAGGAGAGATAGTAAAGGGTGAAGAGAGGGGAGTCTGAAGGAAAATAATGTATGTATATAATGTATTCCGGCGACGCAGGATCGAATCTTGGCGATGACTGAAGTTTTTCCAATGATGATTTCACTGTCCACATACATTTCTCCCAACGTTATTGTTGGTATATTCTCTCTAAAGAAAATAATGGTGTTCACCCCCCCCCCCACCCTTCGGTAAGGCCGTGACTCCGTGCGGCCCGTGAACCTAACAGATACCTAGGGGGGCTGAGCCGATAGACAGTGATCCTCCAGGATAATGGCCTCTATTGGTAGGTAAGTATAAAAATTATCGATTTACAACCGATCAGATTACAGCAAAAAAAATTGGTCCCGGCACTGGAGAGGTCCCGCACTGAATTTCTTCCGAGAGAACTCTGTAAATATTGGCGGGGCGTATATGAGGGGTCCAGGAACCGGCTCCTGGGAAAGCGGGTGCGTCGCAACGTTTGCCCTCTCATTACCCACAATCCCACAGTGGCCCAGAACCCAGCATGAACAAACGTTCTTGTTCTTGGAGGATAAACGTACAAGCCAGCGGAAGATTGCCGAAAAAAGCAGGGTGGCAATTGTTGAAGGTCTCCAGGATCTGGAGTGCGTTAAGCAAATTACTAAAAATAGAGATATTGACATCGGAAAGTTGATTGGTCGCTAAGAGGGTATCAGCAACGGCCGTATTCATCAGCAACGGCCGGATGGTGACGAGTCTCCTAGCGACGATGAACCCGGAAAGTACCGCTGCACAGCACACAGCATCGTCGTGACGTCCTTTGAACTAGCAGTGAAGATATGTAGGATATCTATGTGGTGAGTTTCCGCATGAGCTTCAAAGATAACTCAAAGATTTTGAGGTACAACATCTGCTTTTGGACCACTAAAATAGTAGGGTCAAAGCCTATTTCCTAGTATACGACAAATGGGGATGGTATCTCGCGGAAGACAGCCCACCAAGATACGTGGCAGTCGCAGATTAACGGTGTGAAGCTCAAAGCGCTGTGAGAAGCTCGAAGGGGAGTAAGATGGGAGGGGGCAGCCTGATTGTGATAAATGTAAGGGAAGTAGAGCGTTAAAGAATATGGCAATGGAATTGAATGTCGATTTGTATTCGTCGCAGAGCAAGACTAAGCTCACCAGTTTCACAAAGAAGGCTGGCAATAGCGGAGGAGCGAAATGTTCGAGTGCAGGTGCAAAGTGCGGCAGTGGGGACTGGTTTCAATGTATTGATAAAAAAATGCGGCGCTGTTGGCAACGCTTTAATAGTCTAATTTGGACTAGATTATAACACGTTAAATAGGTAATCGTTTTATTCTGTCTGACTCCGGAAAATGACCAATCTATGCAAGCCTGTTAGTTTCTGGTCGAATATAGATTCTAAGAAGCGGACTGTAGGTAGGAATGGGATCATTTGTCCATGATGTGAGAGACATGGTTTTGTGTATGTGCGGGACAGATGAATACGAAGTGCACTAGTTTTGCTTCGAAAATTGTCTTTGAAAATAAACAGGCCTCCAAGAAACAAATGACCCTCCTCTCTCTCGACTCACTGATCGTAGAGCTGTCTTGACTTGACGATGAACTTGATGAGGTAAGGCAGACACTTGAGCGTCTTATTGAGCACTTTGCTGTGCTCACGGTTGTAGTCCAGGTTGCTGTCGGCGCTGCTGGTGGTGAGACAATCCGAGTTGCTGGGGAGGACCAAAAACATGCTTTTACATCAAATTACTTATGAGATAAGATTAGAGTGACAGAGCTTGCTAGCACGCTGGAGTCGAAGAAAACTATTAAACTTCAATGATGTGAAGGTGAAACTGATATTACCTCAGAATTCAAAACCGTGTACTGCTATTGGTTCAAGAATGACAGGAAATTGAATCATCAACTTGCGATTTAAGCAAGGTAAAGCGCCGTTCAACGCCATTGGAGGCTGCTCACCATATGGCATAGGCGATGTTGTGCTTGACGAGAATTGAAGTGATGGTGACGTCTTCTGCATACGACGGGGGTATACTTTACATGTTAAGATTTGAAGTCCATTACTTACATATGAGCTTGTTGTAAAAAAAATTACGTGTGTGTTGGTCCAATAAATGATTCGATTTGAATAGTTCGAGTATTAGATTGAGCCCAGTGGAAGATACAGATAGAGGCACTAGTCCGAATCCCCCAGGAAGGGGGATGGCCGACGGCAAGGCGCACCTCACACTCCTCTTATACACAGCATCACCACTGAAGCCACACCAAGACTGAACATGACCCAGGCGCTTACCAAACTAGCTACAGAAATTCCAAGGAATAAAGTTGAACACTACTATCTTAACCATTCATCAAACCCATCAATTCCTCCGTAAACACTGCTTTGTTATCTGACCATGCTCCCACACATACTAAATAAGTCCCAACGAAGAATGCAAAACACGGCTTTGCTCATAGCCACGAGCCGTACACAGAACGCACCTATTCTTCATCTGCATGAGGAAACCAAGAATCTTTCTTTCAAACCTTTTCGATACGGGAAGGAAACATTCTTCCACAAGATGGTGGTCCCGGCCAATAGCTACCTGCCACGACCACCAACTGAACCCGCCGCAATATACACAACGCACTGGTAGCACGTTTTGATTTCCTTTGCACTACCATTTCTCAACATACAGACAACACATCTATGTATAAACAAATACACACTCACTGCACAGCTCTTACATTGGCCGACTATTGAGCCAACAGTTCCTTCAGTCACCCACCGGAGGTAGGCGTGGAGACGTTTTTGATACAAAGGTGAAAGGAATCATCTGTCGAGGCTGAGATGCATACACCACACAGCACTCCAGCCATACCAACATAGACTAGGAAACTCCGCTTTCGATCTGTATATACAGTTTTGAAGCGTGTCCGATACAGTCGAACATGTAATGACCTCGAGTCCAGTCATTGAAGCGGGAAGGCTCAATCATGATATCACGTCGGTGCGGGATCGGTGGGAACGCCTGTGGGACAGCATCAATTTTCTCGGGGGTGTTGGTCTAATATAGGAACCAGCACCGCTCGAAACATTTCAGAAATGCACATGTCAGTGGGTATCCGGACTCAAGAGCGTGGCTTCGGCCGTGGCTGCTCCACCGCAGGATGAGCTGGGGCTAAGAAACAACAACAACTTGTGCCAATGTATCAGAAAAGTGTCTGGCATGTCGACGATTTTGTTATTGATATTTTGAAGTTATTCAAATTTTGGTTCCCGACAGCGGGATGCCAAGGGCGGGAAAGCACATCAGAGCAGCGTCAAAATCAACCATTCACAACCATTCTCCACTCGCGCCTGTTCATTGCGAGCTCTCTCGCCACCTCCACATTCATGTCTCTCCTTCCCAACGCCTGCTTCACACCATCCAACCACCCAAACTTCGGTCTTCCTCTCCATTTAGGGTGACACTAATTTTGCTCGCATCGACAGTCCTCATGCATCTCATTACTTTACTCTTACCCACGTTCACTCGAAGCTTCATCCTCTCACACACTCTACCAAACTCAGACACTAGCCTACATAGCTTCTCCTCTGAATCCGCAACCAGGGCTGTATCATCAGCTAATAGCAACTGGCTCAACTGCCATGGTGCAATGGTGGAGAGAGCACTGATGGATTTTGTGCTGATATCGAGGAGAGTGGTGGGGAGGCTATTGGATGGGCGGGTGTTGAGAGGGGAGGGTGGAGGAGTGTCAGACCATCTGCTGGTGGAAGGTAGATTAAGAGTGGAGCAGCAGTGGAAGGGCAACAAACAAGTGAAAGGAGGGAGAGAGGTAGTAAAAGTGAGTGGACTGAATGTGAAAAGTAGAGCCGAGGAGTTCCAGCAGGCGTTGAAGGAAGAATATGACAACGTGAGAGGAGAGGACCAGAGAGATGTGGAGGAAGAATGGGAGACGTTAAGGGATGCGTTGCTGGGATGTGCAAAGAAGGTGTGTGGTGCGCACCGTGTGGGAGGGTGCAGGAGGAAAGGCTGCGAGTGGTGGAACGAGGAGGTCAAACTGGCGGTGGCACGGAATAGAGAAGCGTTTGAGGAGAGGTTGCAGGTGAAGTCGGAGGTGGCTCATGAAAGCTACAAAGAGAGGAGAAACGAGGTGAAGCGGGTGCTGAGGAGAGCCAAAAGGGACGCTGATGCCAAGTGAGGCAGACGGTTGTGCCAGAATTTTGACAACAAAAAGATGTTCTGGAAAGAGGTGGAGAGGGTGAGAAAGGGAGAGACCGGAAAGTAGGAAGTGGTGAAAGATGAAAACGGCCAGTTGTTGTTGGAAAGTGGTGATGTACGGAAGAGGAGAGCCGAGTATTTTGATGAGTTGTAGGATGTCGAGGGTGACTGAGAGGCTGACATTGATGCTGTGGGTGGTGGTGCTCGGATGCCAGTTTTGGGAGAAAGACTTGTTGCGGACATAACCAGGGGAGAGGTGCACGAGGCGATGGACGTGATACAGATACAGACACAAGGCCACATTCCCCAGAAAGGGGGGTGGCCGACGGCAAGGCGCACCTCACACCCTCATACGCTCACACTCACACAACTTAGCCCTTTTGTGCTAAAGGGTCCGGCCAGTAGCCCCTCAACTTACACTCTGGGTCCCGAATGCACCGATGAACCGTCGTCAGCAGCAGGGCCCGACAGTTTTCACTGGTTTACCCCCGCCGCGTCATAATGGCCGGCTCTCCCCACCCACGACCATCCCGACAGCGGGATGCCAAGGGCGGGAAAGCACATCAGAGCAGCGTCAAAGTCAACCATTCACAACCATTGTCCACTCACGCCTGTTCATTGCACGCTCTCTCGCCACCTCCACATTCATGTTTCTTCCCAACGCCTGCTTCAGACCATCCATCCACCCAAACTTCGGTCTACCTCTAGGCCTGCGACCACTCGCCTCCGCATTCATCACCCTTTCCACCAATCTCCCTTCATCCATCCTCTCCATGTGCCCGAACCATCTCAGTACACGCGAATCTACTCTGTTCTCCAACTTTTTCACCATCCTTGTTCTGATTCGAACCACGTAGTTGGTGATCCGGTCTCTCAGCGTTACTCCAGCCATGCTCCTCGAATACTTCATCTCGAAAACATTCAACCTTCTTCTCTCCTCTGCTCTCACCCCCCAAGCCTCAGCTCCGTAGAGTACAGTTGGGACAACAACACCCTCATACAGCCCTCTCTTTGCTTCCATCCCCAACGTCCTACAGCTCATTACACTCATCAGTGCACCCAACA
>SDVV010031051.1:0-11598 GCA_016164225.1 Gammarus roeselii
ACAATCTCACTGCACTGCTTCAAAAATAAATAAAGTGTTTGTGCACCGTACGATCTATGACGCTAAATAGGCCACGACAAGCACGAATAATAGGTTTGGATGATAAAGCAAATCATTACTTCAGTATCCTACCAAGTATTGAGACTCGTTAAAATTCAAAAACCGTCTACAACAATATAAATAGTCGAAATGTCTTCTACATTCTGTTAAACAAAAAAAAAACATAATGCAGTCCATGCAGTGACAGAAACATTTCATGAGAACTTTTGATGCGGTTAACAAGTTTAGTTGCCCTTCAAGAATTCCTCAACGCAAACTTCGACCTTCTGTATCTCCTTCCTTCTCGTCGGCCCAGAGCAGAGTGGGCAGCTGCACAGGGGCCCCCACAACCTAGGTAACTCTAAACATTTACAATGGTATATTATTAGTACATGGCTAAAGGCAGGAAACAACCATATAATGGTGTGTCGCCCTTGGTGTTTCAGCGGACGCTTTGTCCATCGGTCGTTTGCCGGCTGGTATCCACTCACCAACTGTTGAGTGGGAAGAAATGGATGAGTTTCTGTTGGTCATAATCACATCCATGGGGCCAGCCACACTTGCGTTGAATCAAAATACGTATATTGCAGCTAAGAGAATAAGTCTACGACACATGCTCAACCAAAAACTCTGGTCACGCACTCAGCCAAAAACTCTAGTCACGTACTCAGCCAAAAACTCTAGTCACGTACTCAGCCAAAAACTCTAGTCACGTACTCAGCCGAAAACGCAACGGTCGTTCAAGTGCAGAACCCAGCTGATCCAGCTGATCCTCCTGAGCAGATGGACTAATCACGGCCGAAGAAGAATGGGCTCTTCTCTGATTACGCATAGGCTACATATAAGCTATTGATCTCTGAAAGGAAATGATCTACAATGAAGTGGTTTCAGGTTACGATTTTTTGTCCAAAAATGTTGTTCAAACAAAAGGGAATGAAATAAAATTATACATGAAAACAACGGCAACATTGGATTAATTTAAACATTTAAAAAAATGAAACGACGATATTGCATCTACCACGTATCAATCGCGTAGTTTAAGTACGAAACGACGGTATTGCATCTACTACGTATCAATCACGTAGTTAAAGTATGAAACGACGGTATTGCATCTACTACGTATCAATTACGTAGTTAAAGTATGAAACAACGGTATTGCATCTACTACGTATCAATTACGTAGTTAAAGTATGAAACTACGATATTGTATCTACTACGTATCAATTACGTAGTTAAAGTCAGCTGCGTTTAGAGTTCATGAAACGAAACTGCTTTTCCTTTCAAATAAGCTAAAATTGAAAAGCGATTTATTGCAGTTGTTCTTCAATAACATCGCTACCCAAGGCTTCTGTTGGCAACCAATCAGAAACGCTCTACAATCCAACGTGAATGTTGTCTCTGAGAATTATTATTTTACGGTCATTGTCTGGGACGCTTATAATGTCATTAATAAGCTCAATGTCACTCTCCAATCCTATATTTTCTCGGATAAATTTGAAGAATGCATTATATTCCTTCATAAAGCCTTAGGGGAGCTTCATATTTCATGGACGAGTTTTTATGCCAGCATATAACCGTTAAGGTAAGAGGGCCTCTACACGGATGCTGCCGATGGGCCTCAACATGTATAAACTCGCACCTGCGTCGACCCCATCTCCGGCCTCAGTCATAAACAACTCTCACGAGCACACAGGTCTCGCGTCAGTCTGCTTCTCAATATCCCTTTGCCGCTCAGAGACCGGTCCGTTTTTTTGTCCTTGGTATAACCTATCATTACGTCCTGCACCCTCCTGTCAAAGAGAGTACAATCACCGGGTGCCACACAATACATGCTGTCACTGCCGGACTCCCCTCCCCCCAATCAAGCATTGTTGGAGCCCGTGTCTAGCCTGATAAGGTCAGGGTGTATTCCTATGACAAGAGACGCTATTGATCGACAGGGAGGGGGTCGATAGGCGTGTTTTTGGGCCACCACAATCGACTGGGCCTTTGGGCTGAGCCGGAAAATTAACAGCTACCAATTTCCCGGCTGAAACCGTGAAAAATGAGTAGCCCTATAGATTGAGAGAATAAAGGCAAACATTTAGTGATTCATACCTTCAATAAATAAACTAACTGGGAACACAAGGCCTCACATGATCGTTTGTAAACGAAGGTAATAATTTCCCTCGTGAATAATTTTTATATCATGATATCATGTTAATTATTCAGTCCACCCAAGTCCCAGGAACATGTCTTGTTTTAGATTCGATGAGGGAAACTTGCAGCTATCAATAATCCGTCTATAATTTATTAGCCATCTACTATTCTAACCTAATTAGGTCATAACTCTAACCTAATTAGGTCATAACTCTAACCAAATTAGGTCATAACTCTAAATAAATTAGGTTACAACTCTAACCTATTAGGTCACAACTCTAACCTAATTAGGAAACAACTCTAACCTAATTAGGTAACAACTCTAACCTAATTAGGTAACAACTCTAACCTAATTAGGTAACAACTCTAACCTAATTAGGTCACAGCTCTAAGCTTGTCTAAAAGATGGTAAAATATTTTGTCTCATCTATTCACAACTAACAAGAACCTGCAAGCACGGGTTTTGTAATCATCAGAATAATGAACTACAAATAATTTATATTTTTGTAGCGCTGTTAGAGTTATCCAATAAAAATACTTTGTAAGATGATATCAACACAATTATTGAATACTGTGAGCAAAACAATGACTCTTCCTTCACCTGAGCACAAATGATTTTTTTCAAGGACATACAAATAAGGTATTAATAACAGCCTTTAATAAGAACAACAGTAACACACCAACCGCAACAAAAGCTTGCAAATGAAGACACATTCTTTGGATTTCCTGTTTTAAAATAAACTGTTAAAGCCCAGTGATGAATGAACTGTTGAAGCTCAGTGATGATTAAACTATTGAAGCCCAGTTATGAATGAACTGTTAAAGCCCAGTGATGAATGAACTGTAGAAGCTCAGTGATGAATGAACTGTTGAAGCTCAGTGATGAATGAACTGTTGAAGCTCAGTGATGAATGAGCTGTTGAAGCTCAGTGATGAATGAACTGTTGAAGCCCAGTTATGAATGAACTGTTGAAGCTCAGTCATGAATGAACGTTAAAGCTCAGTGATGAATGAACTGTTAAAGCACAGTGATGAATGAACTGTTAAAGACCAGGGATAAATTCACGCTGCACTCAAACTCTTACTGAACTTGTTTCATTCATACGAAGCAAATAACATTAGAGCATTGAAAGCAAATAAATGTACATTTGCGAGCTGTTTTCCAAATTACGTACGAAAACATTGAGATTTTTTTTGCTCCGACTTTTGGGCATTATCATTCTTAAAGGGGAACATTCAAGATCTCCCGCACATCTTTAGTTGTACTGCTCATTTAATTGAATGAAGTTTTCTGTGTACTACGTCAATTTTACCTTGAACCATATTTCATACGATAAAATATTCGTGAAGCATGGAAGTGCATGTTAGGGGTTCAGTCCTTCGAAAGCAAGGGGTTTAGTCATGTCAGGAGTTCAGTCCTTCGAAAGCAAGGGGTTCAGTCATGTTAGGGGTTCAGCCCTTCGAAAGCAAGGGTTTCAGTCATGTCAGGGGTTCAGTCCTTTGAAAGCAAGGGATTCAGTCATGTTAGGGGTTCAGTCCTTTGAAAGCAAGGGGTTCAGTCATATTAGGAGTTCAGTCCTCTGAAAGCGTGAGGTTCAGTCATATAAGGGGTTCAGTTCTTTGAAAGCGTGGGGTTCAGTCATGTTAGGGGTTCAGTCCTTTGAAAGCATGGGGTTCACTCATGTCAGGGGTTCAGTCCTTTGAAAGCAAGGATTCAGTCATATTAGGGGTTCAGCCCTCTGAAAGCATGGGGTTCAGTCATGTCAGGGGTTCAGTCCTTTGAAAGCAAGGGTTCAGTCATATTAGGGGTTCAGTCCTCTGAAAGCAAGGGGTTCAGTCATGTTAGGGGTTCAGTCCTCTGAAAGCAAGGGGTTCAGTCATGCCAGGGGTTCAGTCTTCTGAAAGCATGGGGTTCAGTCATGTTAGGGGTTCAGTCCTCTGAAAGCATGAGAGCGCAAGTAACGCGAAGTGACAACAGTTAGTATGCTGGTGTGGGCGGCCCCTAAACACTAATACAGCTTCGCCTCTCATTGAAAAGAATCTCAATAAAGATGTAACATCTGAAAGATTTACATGTTACGCAGAATATTCGTTCACTTCGTGAATTCACTAACTGTTTGCAACACTATATTTTCTCTGAATCTAAGCCAATTGAAAGAGGTTTGTATCTAAGGTAGAATACACAACCTTTGACAGGGGCTTTGAGACCAGATGCCAACACAACCCAAATTAGTGAACCCTTTCAAATAGTGATGAAACTAAAAGTATTAAAGAAAATTGCACTTTGTTTTTGTGCTTCGTAACTTACAGTGAACGAACAGACGAACCTACGTGATAAAATATTAAGATGAATGTTTGCCTTTGGGCTTTAGTTTTTTTGTCTCAATCAACTCAATACCGTTTTAACAAAACCTATGCAACAATAATGATCTGTTACATCATAATTTCTCAGGACCAGTTTCCACCTCATTCACGACTTAGTTCGACAATATCCACTAAGATATGTGATGAGCCACCACCACAGCACGACACAACACCATTACCCAACATCCTCAACCCTCTCCTCACGACACAACACCATTACCCAACATCCTCAGCCCTCTCCTCACGACACAATATTGATAATAATACAGATGCACATACAGACGCAAGGCTTAATCCATTTCAAGAAGGGGGGTGATAGCAAGACGCACCTCTCTTCTCATGACCTTGCACATAGACCAAAATTTTAACCTCTAACGCTGGAGGGTCCGGTCAAGCCCCCGGAACCCACACTTTGGGTCAGGAGGAAGGTCTGAGATCAGTGTCAGCAGCAGGGCCCGTCAGCTTTCACTGGTTTACCCATACTGCGTCATAATTTCAGGGCCCTCCCCCAACTACGTCCATCCCGTTTCTCAACGAGTTGCCAAGGGCGGGAAAGCGCATCAGGGTCGCGTCAAAATTCACCCAATCACAATTATTCTCTACTCAGGCCTATACATTGAACGCTCTATCACTACCCCCGCATCGATGTTTCTCCTCCCTAATACCTGCTACATGAAATCTTCTTCCTCTTGGCCTACGCCCACTCACCTCCGCTTTTATCACCCTTTTTGCCAATCACTCATCTTCCATCCCCACCATGTGTCCGAACACCTTCAAAACACGTGAATCTACTCTGTCCTCCAACTTCCACAACACCCTTGCTTCAATTCTAACAATAATAGTAACTGTAATAACAAAGAACTTTGCTTTCCTCGCACGGCTGGAAAGTAGATCAATATAACTGCAAATGGAAATTTGAGGATTTCATTACTGCATAAATCAATCATTAAAATGAAGGGTTTGTTGATTGAGACTTGTTCTTTTACTGCTTTTAAAGAAAATCTGATAAGAAGTTGATTCCTGTAGCCACACATTTCAAAGCCACCATCAAAATAAGTAATTATAGGAAAGGGACAAAACGTTCGAATCTTAGAACAGTGGGTAATTTTTCTTTGTATATTTGACTTTACTATCACAAATAATACGATTAGGATATTATAGGTAAATTTCCAAGATGTTATGTTCAGGCCTCAAATGAGAGCTATGATTGAAGAGGTTAAGATATGAACATATTTGGGTGCCCTCTAATGAGGTGGGACTCATCAGAGACTAGAATGGTCCTTCAACCTGAATACAAACCAACATCTCTGGAGACTAAATATCAAAAAATAGTATTTAACCAGAAAATAAGACCAGTTCTTTAAATAACAGCAGAGGAACTTTTATTAGCAGCTCGGATTCGTTTGAGTTCATTAATATTTGATGATGGTTCACTTTTGCTCGTTTCAAAGGCAACAGTAAAAGTATCAAGCTTCGTTGTCAGTTTAATGAGCCTTGTACCACCATATATTTTTATAGAAAATAAACGATACGAAGTCCTAGGATGTGAGAAGTGAGCTGTTACAAAGGCTTAGGATGTGAGTAGTGAGCTGTTACAAAGGCTTAGAATGTGAGTAGTGAGCTGTTACACAGGACTAGGATGTAAGTTGTGAGCTGTTACAAAGGCCTAGGATGTGAGTAGTGAGCTGTTACAAAGGTCTTGGATGTGAGTAGTGAGCTGTTACAAAGGCCTTGGATGTGAGTAGTGAGCTGTTACGAAGGCCTTGGATGTGAGTAATGAGCTGTACTAAATGCATAAGAAGAACTCGGGTTGACTTGTTGCAAAGAAACTTCTCCTCTCCACCACTAAGTCTGTAATCCCATGCTTACAGTTCCACTTTTCTTCCCTGGTCTTGGTAACATTCTACTGCGACATTTCCATGCCTGCTGACGTCACAGCTATTCTATCTTCCTATTGGCCAGAAGGTTGGTGACGTCACAGCTGCCCTGCTCCGCCATTGGTCCACGGAGCGGGTGTGCGTCCGCCCGGTCAGATGTAAATCATTCAGTATTGATCACTGTTCCTAACTGGTGTTTATGACTATTATACCCTGCCGCACTCTCCCTCCCACGACCCACGAAGGGCACGATGTGAATGCGAGTGCGAGTTAAAACTGGGTGTATTTTTCTGGTGAAATTTGACAGGAGTGATGAACTTTTGCTGGTTTAATGTTACTCGATGAACATAAATTTGACCTACAGCTTAGATGTCTATTAGTTGACAAACAATTATCGTGTTGATCTCTTACATGACCTATAGCACCGAGGAGCCCTATAGCATGACCTATAGCACCGGCAACCCTATAGCATGACCTATAGCACCGAGGAACCCTATAGCATGACCTATAGCACCGAGGAACCCTATAGCATGACCTATAGCACCGAGGAGCCCTATAGCATGACCTATAGCACCGGCAACCCTATAGCATGACCTATAGCACCGAGGAACCCTATAGCATGACCTATAGCACCGTGGAACCCTATAGCATGACCTATAGCGCCGAGGAACAACGCTCGAAAACAGGTTGTGTAATGTGAGTAAGCACAGTCATCATCATTATTCTTTGTTATTTGCATAATAAGTACTCATACCGTACGAGGATCATGAGCACATTCTGCAGAAAGCTTCATCTCTGAAGTTATGCCATCAACCTCCCTCTAGCCCTAGTACATATTTTTTTTATTTTAAAAGGTCAAACGCCGTCCTTGTGAGCGCACCTTTTGAACAGGGGAATTTTGATCCTGACGAAAAAATAAGTGAGACTTGTCAGTCAATCGGAATAATTCATCCAAATTATCACCGGGAATGGCAGTTTCATCCTGTTTCATTCATGTTTGTGGCCAATATGTTGCCAGTTTCATCTTGTTTCATTCATGTTTGTCGCCAATATGCAAAGAGTGAATCACCTCACAAGTTCTGTGCAAGAAGACTCTGCACCGGCCATTCAAATGAATTGGGCACCCACATCAGACTGACTATGTATACTTATTTAATAATGCTATTTTCATTTATATTAGTATACCTGAAATTCTGTGGGTAGATAACGATTTCTATTTATATATGTTATGCTCATATCGTGAATAAGGATCAACCAGGTCCTAATTGTTTCTTTCGTTGACAGAGGAGCGTACGCAGTGATACAATATTCAAGGCTTTAATTTCCCTAAGAAATACAGCAAATTATTACCATGTCGTTGAGAGCATCAACGAGAAATATGAGGTTATAGTGATACCCGCTTACAAAAATACTCCATAGTGCGCAGTGACCTCTATGATCAGCTTGGCTGCTACCATCTCAATCTATCTTTCCCATAAAATTGCCGCAATTTTATTCGTTTAAACATGGCGTCGCGAACTGAGACTTATTTTGAAGAAAAAAATTATCTCGTTCTGCCCTTTCGTAAGCATCTCTTCTGAGGGTTTGCCAAGAAAATAAATTCCATGATGGAGTCATAAACATCGTCGTTAAAACATTTTTTCCTTTCTCCTGTGGAAGATCAGACTACTCCCCCCTCTCCCCTCAGGGCTATTTCATCAGCATACCCCTTGAACCCCTCGATTACCCAGTCCCACCCAAAATGTTCTGCATATCCATACTTGCCCAAGACCCTTCTCCAACGCAGTTTCTTCCCCCTCCTCCAGCCCTTCCTTCCCACGAGAGGCATACATCTTTCGTGTCCTCCCCTCTCTTCTTGTCCCGGAACCTGCTCCATCCAGTTCAAGGTAGCCTTGACCTAATTTTAGCAACGACTGTTTCCTCCCCAGCCTCCCCTCTTCCCCCTCGTTGCTCCTGATTCTCTTGCCCTCTATCATGCCCTCTCTTTAACTCTCTCTCTTTAACCCTCTTTTCATCTCTCTCTCTGGTCGCAGCTGATGGGGAGGACATCTTTAAGGGCAAAGAAGACAGCTGCAGCAGCAGGACAGTCATTAACATGCAATACCTGAAGCTAATATAGGAATATATAAACTGTCATATTGAACTATACAGCTCAATCAATAAAGGCAATGCATAAAACTCCCCCAAAAAGGCAATAGCATAATAAATCCCTAAACATGAATGCCAGTGACATCGTTATCTGATCTATGCATATGAAAAAAACATATCATTACAGTATTGTTGAGATTTGATATAACAACAGGAAATTATCAGAATTGCGGGCAATAATCTACACAAGTTGTGTATCACCTGTCACGCATGAGGTCGTAAGGGTAAATGAGCCCAAGTGAGCTGCTACTTGAGATCCGGTACTGGAATTAGTAAGCACCGTCCTGATACTGGGATTAGTAAGCACCGTTTTGGAACTGGAACTGTGCAGTGTTGAAGACACTCCTATCAGTACTAAATCAAGTTTATCATGCTGTGTAAACGTACGTATATTCGTGGCCAAAGTAATGTGCCATTGATTGGGCCATTTATTGGTTTTAACCACGAAGACACAATAGGTGCATCAGTCAGGAATTTTTACCACGAATGCAGCGCCTTTTGTACTACCGAATGGCGACTGCTTGCGATGATTAGCTGTAGATTGTTAGCGCTAACAACCGGTGAGCGATTAGTACTCCAATTGTAGGAGCGTATTTCACGGCTCAGATTATACATATATGCAACTTCATTTTATGTCACCAGTCTTCGCCATTACACGTGGTAGTGATCCGCCACCATGGCAACCTACTGATATTGCACCACATAGCAGATGCATTGAATCCTCGACCATGCAGAAATAAATGATTCATCTTTGTTTAATAGTCAACACGTGTACGGCCTGTAGGAACTTGAAAACACAATCATTCGTAGAATCACAGATCGATCCTCATCTTGAACAAACTATTTTATACAATCAGCTGGTAAAGTTAATGCGTGAGTACATTGATTGGCAATGACAGCAAAATGAACCAATCGTTGGCACATCACATAGGTCACAAATATGTGTACATTTACACAGCATGATGAATTTGATTTATATTGAAAAGATCATCGCAAGCAGTCGACATTAAGTACTACAAAATTCGCTGCATTCGTCGTAAAAATTCCCGACTGATGAACCTAATGTGCTTTCGTGGTTAAAACCAATAAATGGACCAATCAATGACGCATAACTTTGGCCACAAATATATGCACGTTTACACAGCATTATAAACCGGATTTATACTAAAAACATCGTTGGTTTTATTTTACGTCATATTTCAGTCTTTACAAATAGGCGCATCCTCTTTCAAAGTTGTACCTTTATATTATCTACATTTGTCTTATTCAAAAATTTTATTCAAACATTTTGCTCGAGCCAGACATAAAGTTTTAGCAAAACATTTGCATTGTGAGAACCTGGTTTCACTAAAGTAATATCTGGAACTAAGCGTCAGGAATAGACTCTTCCTGAGCACCAGGAATGTACTCTTCCTGAGCACCAGGAATGTATTGTTCCTGAGCACCAGGAATGTACTCTTCCTGAGCACCAGGAATGTACTCTTCCTGAGCACCAGGAATGTACTCTTCCTGAGCACCAGGAATGTACTCTTCCTGAGCACCAGGAATGTACCCTTCCTGAGCACCAGGAATGTACTCTTCCTGAGCACCAGGAATGTACTCTTCCTCAGCACCAGGAATGTATTTTTCCTGAGCGCCAGGAATGTACTGTTCCTGAGCACCTGGAATGTACTCATTTTAGTAGAATATGCACTGCGTTCATTCATGGTATGAAGGTTTGAATTTTTTACATATGTCAACTTGGTCCATATCTATATTAGGGGTGGGCCGGTAATCCGCATCCGTATCCAGGAAGCATCCGCATATCTTTTACATCCACATCTGCATCTACAATTTGTCATCATTCTCACATCCTCATCCGCATCTGCATCCACATAGAGAGCCATCAGAAATAATGCGGATGTGTGATACAAAAATAACAATAAGTCGCATTTGTTTAACGTCGAGCGTGACGGAGCACCACAAAATTATTTATTAGCACGTTGAATAATTCTTATTTTTATTGGTCTTCAACACGCACAGATAGTAAAAAAAACATTTGGTAATCATCAAGGTCGTGGTAAGATTATTTTGAATGCTGTGATTGTCTTGATCAATATCGACAGAATCAGCGAGATCATGAGTGTCGTATCAATGATTATTTCCAGTAGAATTTTAATGGTGACTGACATACGCTTCCTATGGAAACGAAACAGAACACTGTCACGACTCTTTGCTGCATATGCAGGCACATCGTCTTCCCAAACCGGAGGGTGGGTACGCTGCAAGACCCTAGGCTTCCCCAAACCCTAATACACATTAATATTGGCTCAGAGCTCTGTAAACTGATTTTTACAACATCGATAAAGCCACAGTGAAAAAACTGTTTGCATGTTACTTAAAGTATCTCCATTGAAGTTTCAAAATAGCAGTTCTGAATTGAATCAGAACATAATCTCTCCCTGAATCGTATCGGACGGGGTATGTGATGACCGCTAGTTGTGTCAGCTATGACACACCCTGGCAGTTGTCAGCTATGACACGCCCTGGACATTCTAATCTAATGTAATTCAAATCATGTGCAACCGAGATTTAAACAACTGGGAAAAAATACATGTGAACATACTTATAACGTTGTACGACTATTATAAGCCAATAGCCATACAGAGAACAGAGAATTTCCGTTACTGTGTGGTTGAGAGGTTGTGTCACAGGTCAAAATAAGTCTAAGACCAGTTGGTCTGAAGGTACATTGCAAATTCACCAGTTTTGGGGCAAGCGTCATTGGATGTAACACGGAGCCATGGCCTAATTTCGAAAAACTCCACACCGAATCCGAGCAGTAGCTAGACAAAGGGGTTCAAGCGAAATTGGTATGTAACCCTAACATGCACTCACATGCATCACACGTTTTTTGAAGAGACAACTTATACAGCCTGACAGGGTGATTGTTTACCTTTACTTGAAAGGGTGCTTGTTTAACAAATGATTCCTCTTCTATTTTCGGGAATTTGGATACTTAGGAGTAGGAGTAGGAGAACATATGTATATA
>SDVV010031052.1:0-11598 GCA_016164225.1 Gammarus roeselii
AATCAATGTAGAGTGAATCTTCCTTTTCTGATCACATGCTGAGTGGTTTGAATCAATAAAATAAAAAATGTTCACGTCAGTACATTGTTTAATCATTTTGAATGTTTTTATTCCCGATATGAAATATAAAGGTAATGTACCGCGATACATGTATCGCCGATACATGTATCGGGTACCGGTATCGCCTTGAGAATTTGTAAAGTATCGGGTACCGGTATCGCCTTATATGATTTTGATATACCGCAGTACCGGTATCGCCTTAGCAATTTTTTGTACCGATGCCCATCTCTGACAGTCTTGCGAAGGACTCCGGTGGAACATGGAAGCAAATACAAATACAAATACCCTCTTGAGAAACTGGGGACCCTCTTGAGGCCCCTCTAAATCCTGGAACCTCTGTTACCCCCTCCCTACGCTGTAAATCCATACACAGACGAATGTATATATGCCGAGTGCTTGAGTAAAGAAATTAGTTATTACAGTCCACAACATTGCTGACGCAGAGGGGGAGAGCCGCGTCGAAGCTGGTCGAGGTGCGTCGGAATCAGTCGAAACATGTTGAGACGAGTCGAGTTGGTCGCGACAAGTCGAAACTGGCCGAAATTATTTGAGACAAGCCGAGAAGAGCTGAGACGAGGGGACTCGATGGAGCCGGGGAGCTCGGGGGACTTGGGTAACCCTCTGTGGCTCATCGGGCTCTTTCGGGACACGGGGGACCTCGGCCCTCCCCCACCCTATCCATTTAAGCAATAAGTGCGATGATAAAAATCTGAGCAGTTTTTAGCCCATGATGAACCTGCCCTTTTCTTTCCTCTTCACGGTCCACAATTCTGTCGTATAAAATGATGCTAGTATACTTTTGCGAGAGCTCCTGTTTGTGATTATGTGAATAAGGTTTTTTTTTGTCTGCGTTCGCTCGCGCGTGTGCTGACCAAATGTAATGTTTGTGATTGACCTTTGCCGTGTAACTATAAACCTTGTGATGCGTTGCGGTTGGAGTTGATCTGATTCGTGAGGCCGTAGACCTTGTACCAATTTTGACTATACTACCTGTGCGCACTGGCGTACGTACATATTACTCATGAAGGTTCTGAGGGGGTGGAGGTGGGTATTCGTTTTGTCTAAGTTTTTATCTTTCTGAATAAATAATTTATTATGTAACTGAACTAGGCCGTGTAGTTGTTAACATTGTATTGCGCTGCTGTCGGAGCTGACTTTGTCCTGGTAGCCATAAACCTTGTCCAGACTTGACGATGCTGCCTGTACGCACTAGCGTGCGTGCATATTACTCTTCAAGTTCTAAATGATTCGAGCCGTGGGGTTACATTTCGTCTATCTTGCTCAAATAAATAAAGTGTACTGTGATGCGTTGCTGTCGGAGCAGACTCTGTCCGTGTAGCC
Source organism: Gammarus roeselii (assembly GCA_016164225.1). Classification (NCBI taxonomy): domain Eukaryota; kingdom Metazoa; phylum Arthropoda; class Malacostraca; order Amphipoda; family Gammaridae; genus Gammarus; species Gammarus roeselii. The sequence continues at coordinate 1,402 of SDVV010031052.1, forward strand.
GTAAACCTCGTACCGGTCTCGACTATTCTACCTCTGCACACTAGCGTGCGTTCATATTACTCATGAAGTGCTAAATGATTGGAGGCGGGGATTCACTTTGTCTGAGTCGTCATCTTACCTGACAAATGAAAACTACTGCAATTTAACTGGACCGCGCAGCTGTGAACCTCGAGTTGCGTTGCTGTCTGAGCTGACCTTGTCCGTGGAGCCGTAGACCTTGTACCGATTTCGACGATACTATCTGTGCGCACTGGCGTGCGTACATATTACTCTTGGAGATTTAAGTTGTTGGAGGCGGTGATTGGATTCTTTTCGTCTGAGTCTTTATCTTTCCTGAATAAATAAAATGTACACTAACTGATCTAGACCGCGTAGCTGTAAACATTGTGTTGCGTTGCTGTCGGAGCTTACTTTGTCCGTGTAGCCGTAAACCTTGTACCAATCTCGACGATGCTACCTGTAAGCACTAGCGCGCATACATTTAACTCATGAAGTTCTAAATGTTTGAAAGCGAAGGTCCGTTTCGTCTACACGCTATTCTTGTGCGCACCAGCGTTTGTCTGACACGACTAAAATGTTAAATAGTTTAAAACTTTGACAACGTAGTTTTTCTTGCACACAGAGGTGTGCGAGCATACTGGAATCCATGATCATTGAGCCCTACGGGGGAGCCTATAAGGACTCACGTTGAGGTTCTGGTGGAAATGAGGTAGAAAAAAAAATAGATCCTCTCTCCATCTCAATGAAGGTCCTCGACTGCAGCCGTTCAATCTCATCGCTCCGTTACAGGTCATCAAACTCGGTCGCCAACTTTGGTGCTCAAGTCAACTCCAACTCCAGCCAAGCGACGTGTGGCCTTAACACTCTGAGTCGGCGCAAAGTGGAACCGCCTCGAGCGGACTTTGAGCAAGAGATCGGGGCCCAGAGGGTTAGGATCTGAGAAATTGCAATTTAGTCACCCAGTTATGTGTGCAAAACTAAAACGTTCTAAATTTTGTAGGCAATTCCAAAGACTTTGATTAACAAATCAAATTATGAAGACTCTTTTATTTGTACCTTGTAATGTAAATGACTAACAAATCAACTCTGATATTGCATTGGTTTCCAGGACTTGCTACTTTGTGCAGCATCAAGTTTATGAAGAATATCCTTCAGTGGGTAATGAGTCCATTGATGCGCTCCTGTCTTTTTTCTTCTTGAATTTATACATGAGTTCATCATTCTCTTGAACTGGGTCAATATGATCAGATTTTGGCGTTTGACATCAGAGATATACTTAGTGTATTGCAAATAGCTGCGAAGAATTTATGGGTATCCTATTGAAACAACATGTAGATGTTTTTTACGTTGCTTGCAAAGCATTTTTAAGCATCGGTGTGATACGTTGAAAGAATCCTTGGTGAATAAATGTTAATTTAGGGAATTTAAATTTGTACGCTTGAAATCGAATCTGTTGCTAGTTTCCCTGTAGGTTATATGAATATTTCACGTCTATTTGAAATGTGATATTTATGTTGGAATAATAAATAGCGGCACTATACTTTGAAAAAAAAAACTGAATAATTCAGTAGCAAATAACATTGACGATTAGCACTATTCACAACTTGACATTGTTCATTGGCAAATTGTTCAAATTCAATTTACAATAATTGTTTTTTAAAGCACGAGTTCCATGCATATTGAATAGACGAGATAATACCGGCATTCTCCTTTCTTTAGTAAACCATGCGGTTTAATGCAGTACGGAGAGTATACCTTGAGTTCTGATGCAGTAGCGGGGAGAGAATTCTCTCTTGGTGTTCGCCTCTTCATTATCCTCTCTAATGCCATTACCCTAGCAGCTCATCCTCTCGGTAAATTGACCGCTAGCTCTCGAGTCCACTGATGCTCATCGCGGCGCATCCTCTCTAAAAACTGACCGCTGTCGTTCAGAGAGAGCCAACTGCTGCCCTTCATATTGCCTCTAAAATCGAATTTGAAATCTAATTTGTTACTGACTGAGAACCCCTTAGATACCACAGGCTGATCCCTAGTTTGGGCTGGAACCTTAAGTCGCACGTTTGTTTTGCTTGCAAAGTGTTCAATTAACGTTAACGTTAGAAGCGGTCAAGCCGGTCAGGAGGCCTTAAAGAGTAAGCCTCCTGGCCCCTGGCGTGATCCAGGGGTCCAATGGGGCGAAGGAGGAAGCCCCACCCGGGAGGGACCAGCACCTCCTACCGCCCTACGAAGGAGTCTGCATTAACTTCGCGTTTGAACTCCGGTGGAACATGAAAGCAAATGCAAATACCAGCACCTCCTCCAGAGTGACGAAGACCAAGATTCCAACGGCCAAGAACGTCAGCCTCTCCAAGATGACCATCGCCACCGCAGCCGAAGATGATCGGAGAGACGACCGCATCGACGAGTTAACCAGGAAATCATAAATCTACTAGGCCAAGCGACCGGCCTCTCTGAGCAGTAAGCAGAAGTTTTCGCCGCAGAACTTGGCGCAATTGACGACCGTCTAACGAGGCTCAAGGGTCCTGTCAAGGCCATTTTTTTTCCATATCAACTAATTCTTAAAGAACCAACAAACTAAAGAACCCGCAACTTGCGCAAGTACCTCAAGCTCTACGTCTGACGACAGGACCGCCCTACGGGGGAGTCTGAATTAACTTCGAGTTGGGACTCCGGTGGAACAAGGAAGCAACTACTACTACTCCGTCCGACGACAACTCCGACTACTCTCGAGCCTATAAAAACCCCAACCGAGCTCCGAGGGCTGCAAGGAGGAATCAATACGCGCCATTTAATGAACCCAACTTGTTCAACAATAGTCATACCTTTCCCGAACATCTGAAGATCACTTTCGACGCCAAAGACAGACCGGATATTTGTCCATACAACTCTGCGAAAAGAGCTGGGCTTTTTCACTGGCCGCCAAGTCCTGAGCATCGCCACCAGCGGCGATGAAGACTTGCCATCGGAATAGAGGCAAAACTTCAAAATGACACAATTCTCTCCAAAACAAAACTCTGTGAAAAGCCATGTAAAATAGTGCCACACCCAACAAAACCAATGTTACACCATTCGAGAGACGTCCGATGCGATGTTATAATTGCAAGAAATACGGACACATGAGCGGAAACTGTTATGGTAAGCAAAGAAGCTCATACCACTCCCAGCAAAGATGCTCATACCACTCATACCACTCCCAGACGACCAGACGACCATGACAAACGGACCCCCAGCCGGTCCGAAGAACCGCTCTGTTTTTACGTAAGGTAAACGGACACTCTACCGGACATGGAGATTGCCTAGAGGATGAGACTGTGAGAGCGATCCTCCAATACCAGATAGATCACGGGGTCGGGCGACGAGAGGCACCATTCCCCACCCACTTTCTCATAACGTTCAACAAAAGTGGTGCAAGCAAAGTTGCCTTTTCAACTAATCCATTTATAATGATTAAGTCTTTCACCTAACAACTAGGGGGAAAACCGAAAAAAATTCAACGACAGGGAAAGAAATATCTGGCCTACGTTGTAGAACGTGAACAAAGTAATGCTCTACCAAAGATTACCCACACAAAAAAGTTCAAAGTTATTGTGGAAACTCATCCGTCCTTCAACGATACCAAACGAATTATATACACCTCCCGTTACACACCTACAACCGACCTCTGTGCTTCCGCTGAAGGTCTGGCTGAGGATTACGGAGTTACCGAAGTTCGTCAAGCAACATGGATAAAATCACGTAACGCAAGTTCTACCGCATACCAAATTACTTTCCCAAGATACGACGCACCGGAATTCATAGTAATCATGGGTGAACAAGGAAGAACCAAAACTTACCCAGTTGCAACATGGCCCCGAATGTTTAAAAATGCCTTTAATATGGCCACGTTATCGTATACTGCCCGCCGCATACACCCCAACGTTGTAGGAAGTGCGCCGGCGAGCAGGACAGAAAGGACTGTACAGCCAGCCACCCTAATTGCTACCACTGCTCATGCTACCATGAGGCATGCGACCGCAACTACCCAGTACAAATGGACCAAGAAGAAAAACACAACCACACAAAACAAACTTAGAGTTACACGGAAACAAACCATCCAAATCTGGAAAGACGATAACCCAAACCGCCTCAATTATGCCAAAGTAGTACAATCGTCAATTCAACCAAACTCCCCCGACGACATCCCCACATCATCAGAGCAACTTCGTAACAAGACTCCAACACTCCTACCTGGCTGCAGTGCTTCTTCACTCAGCCCAGCGACAGCCTCTGCGCTAGAGATGCACAGTCCTAGAAATAATGTCTGCGGTGCACAGGAGGACGCAGAGATGGATGCATCCCCCCACAGGTGACCACGCAGCAAGGCTCCCTACTATAAAAACATAAAGGCCAAGAGATGAAGAAGCCTCCATTGCCTAGGCGCCACTGAGCAAAAATATCAGTAACAACTCTCAAATAACTTTCCGCCAGGACGTTCTCCCGCCAGGACAAGAATCCGTTAGCGAACCCGACTCACGGACACGCCACCAGCGAGAATGATCACTGCCTTGACGACGGCGCTTATATCGAAAAACTCTAACGCGAGACCTCTGAACAACCAGTCATCTTACCTGGCCAAAATAGGTCGCACTCCACACAACCACCCACGCAGATCGAAAAGGCTACCACAGAAGAAGAGCGCACTTGCTCACGAAGTGAACACGAAGAGCACAAACTCTCGTCCTCCCACATGAGCACTCGCAGCCGCAACCACAGTAATCACAGCAGACCGCCTCCCACCGATGGCGGACACTCCCGTGAACACTCCCGACCCGGAACCCCTGGGCAAACTCAAAACGCGAACACCACAAAAGCTCCAGCAAATCACGCGACCACTTTAGATCATCAATGTCTGAGTGTGAACAACCTTCAAAATGAACACAAAAACTTTTCAGTGGAACTGCCAGAGACTTGAAAACAAGAAAGACTAGACTAATTTCTATCCTTAATCACCACCCATAATCCTTTGGTGATAGGTCTCCAAGAGATCAAACTCAGAGAGACTGCCACCTTCAGAATCTTCAATATATAATAATCCGCTCGAAGGCCAGACCAACGTGACTGTTCACGGCGGAGTGGCACTTATGATCCACCAAAGCGTACCTCACCTCCCCCTTCCCCTGAGGACAGAACTCCAAGCTATCGCCATAAAGATATGCGTCTCAAGGCCATTAACTGTGGTATCCATCTACTCGTCACGAAGCTATGACCTCTCGGAAGCACTAATGACTGAATTGCTACACCAACTGCCCTCGCCAATACTCCTCCTTGGAGACTTCAACAGCTACCATGAAACTTGGGGATGCCCGAGAGCAGACCTTAGGGGAGTGATAATGGCTAACACCAAAACGCTCACAACCTGATCTTTCTCAACGACGGACAACCCACACGAATCACCCCCAAAAGTGAAACTGCCATCGATTTATCCATATGCTTTCCCACTCTGGCGCCACAACTCGATTGGGGAGTTTTGTCTTCAACACACGACAGCGACCATAACCCAGTCATCAAATCTCTTTTCACCAACCAACCAAGAAACCCTCTACCTGCGTCTGCAACGAATCTGCTTCGCATATCTGTAATAGATTAATTTTACTTCATATCCGTGTTTAGTTTAACTTCTGTGTTTTCTAGACCTACTCTGTACCCGATTTAGTTTTACTCGGTTTATAGAACGAATTTGATTTGTAAATGCCAAGCTATCTTTATAGTTTTGTCAAGCTCACTTTGAGGCCGACTTTGTGCCCGCGTTAGTGGTACTCTTTTTAACTTGTTAAATCTAATGTCAAATTTTCTTTGTAGCCTCATCAAATTTGCTTGGTGCCTATGTCAAATTTATTATGTTACTTTGTTACTTTGTTACTGAGTTAGTCCAACTCCAACTGTGTTTAAACCCGCTGTGACTGCGTTTAAACTGCTCCGAATCTAACTTTAACCTACTCTTAATCCACGCGTCACCTACTTCACAACTCTTCGACCGCCCTACGGGGGAGTCTGCATTAACTTCGCGTTGGGACTCCGGTGGAACAAGGAAGCAAGTAATGAATAAATACAACCAAGAAACCCTGCCCTACATGAACTTCGATTCAACTACCGGAAAACCAGCTGGATGGAATACTCAGCACACATCGCGTGGAGTGATATGGATGGCATACCCGAAAACATTTCGGAACACGACCCCGTCGCCCAACTAGACGAAAAGTTTCAAGCTGCAGCCGAGGCAAGCACTCCCAATATGCCCCTCCAACCTTCTTTCCGAAATCATGGTGGTGCCGAGAGGTTCAAGAAGCAAGAGATAAGCGTGAAAAGCTATACTATGCCTACCGGCGCGCACGGTTCCCCAGGAACCGAGTAGCGTGGAAAGGGCATCTGCTGTATACCGAAAACTTCGAGTGGAGAAGAAACGTGAAAGCTGGGCTTAGTTAGTCAACACTATTTATCGAACCCCCCCCCCTCTCCCAGGTGTGGGATAAAATTCGACGTATTCAGGGGAAACCCGAGCGACCTATTAACATCCGTTCAGACTGAGGCAAAACTTATTCTTCCTACGCGAAAATCGCTAATAAACTAGCTCAGACGTTTAGCCAGACTTCGCAAACAACAAGCTACACGGCTGCTTTCCAACGGAAAAAGGGCTTGCGAGAAAGTGAACATCTTGACTTCACTTCTAGAAACTAAGAGGCTTACAACAAACCTTTCTTCCTCCAGGAACTACAGTGCGCCATAGACCATACACGTGAAACTTCACCTGTGCCAGATCGGATGCACATCAACATGATCAAGAATCTCCCTGATTGCGCCCGTGAGCACTTATCAAAAGCGTCTCCAGTCATCAACTCGCGTGTAACATCACGATGGAACGACCGCCCTACGGGGGAGTCTGCATTAACTTCGCGTTGTGACTCCGGTGGAACATGGAAGCAAATAATAAATGAACAAATCACTATGCAACGACTCTTGGCAACAGAGTGGACCAAAAATGCTTGCAGTTATACCATCCGTGGGAGAGTGGGACGCCAGGTTTTCTAATAGGGAGACCAAGTGTTCATTAACCGTCTATGCACGGGACACGTGAATAACCCACAATCACACAATGGACGTAGACATGTGACCGGACGCACCTCCATGCTCCTGGTGCCACCAATTGGCAATCAGTGTGAAACGCTAACTTATGGATTCTGATTCACTCGCAGATGCCCGATGAGCCTTCTTGAGCCCCCGTGTGCCACCTACAACGCCTGCTCACAATAAACAGAACGCCGAAAAAAACTGATCTCTTTCAGGAAACATACCGGACTATACGAAGTCGTGTGAAACTAACGAGGTTTGAATCGTCTCTTTTCCTGAACTCTCTGTCCTCCCTGCGTTTTAATTGCGAACTTTAACTCAACTTCGTGCTCGAAGCTGTGCAGAATCAACGGATCGTCGTGCCCTACGTGGGAGCAGTCAGTTACTTCACGTTGGAGCTCCGGTGGAAAACGGAGGAAACTACTACAACTTCGACTACTTCATGGGGCCTCATCTCTGCAAAATGACCGCTGTCGATCAGGGAGGCCCAACTGGTGCTCACTTTGTTGACCCTGTTACTGTTTTCCGATATCGAGGAAACTCGAGGAAATATTTATTGGGCTGCTCCTAAGTAAACTTCCCGACTTCTCTCACAACCTTTTCAATGTCAAAGGATAACTTGCTTTAACAATCCATTTTATGTTGCTGTGAAACCGGCAAAGGCGAAACAGTGCTGAAATGATCGCTTTTTAATCTAAACCTATCGAGAGAGAACCTAAAAGTTTCATAAATACGGGTGTGTCTTATTGGTAGAATGTATATGCACACCTACAACATGTTCAGTCGTCTCATGTGCTACGCAGTTGTAACCGCTCTCATTTTTACACAGTCAATTGTCTATTTTATTTCCATTCCACTATCAGGTATTCATGATAGCGTCAAAACGTAATTTTCGTACGAAATGGTCGGGGGTTAGTTATTTATATGCTGGTAGCGCTTACCTCTCCAAGTGCAGCATATGTGTTTGTTTATAGATCACCCTCTCATTTTTTTTCGAAATATTCCCTCCAGTATGGTCTTCACACTTCTCCTTTCAATCCCTTTCATTGAACCTTAAATTGAAGAGTTATTTCGTTTTATAGTGTACGACATTTTGGATTTCGACTTCATGCAATAGATTTGCGAGTCACGTACGCTCTGGACCTGAAATCATTCTTTTCGCACACCGGGCGGTCTCCTTGCATAAGTCGTATCTCTTGTAAAACAGTACCAAATCAAACTTGACGGCGGCGGCCTTGTGGATAACGGGCCCAGTGGCAGCGTGAATGCTTCATGTTGGGTGTTCGAGCCTTATTAATAAGCCACGGCCATACGGCCAGGAGTACTAGACACCTCATTTCTTCAGTGATGCCCAAATCGAACTCACTCATTCAGTGCAACCTACTGCAAGCCAACTTCCGGCGTAGAAGATAAAGGCTTTAGGTCTATTGCGACATCCTTATTCTTATGTTACTGTGCCTGTAGCTTATAAATTAGATACTCTATCACTTCAGCGTCACTCTGCCTGCTGCCTTTCCATTTCTTCTCGCATAAAACATCCAATTGTAATCCGATAACGTTTTTACATTTGATTTGATTGAAACTGGAATTGCAAAGCTTTTGAAGGGCTGCTCGCCATCAGCCACTCCCTGGAGAGCTCCTTGAGCCCTGTAACTTCAATGTTTCAATGAAGCAGCTAATGCGAAGAGTTGATAAAAATGCTCACAATCTATTGCAATGATTTTTTTGTATAACCACACAGAAATGTTATTTCACATGTTATATCGTCAGGTGAAATGATGTTTTTTAAATTTGACAACATTTGCACAACTTTTTACAGTTTGATGACGTAACTTTTTTATATTTTGTCGTAAATATTTGTTTAAAGAACTAATTCTTCAATGGAGAAAAAGTAATTTTTTCACTGAGTTGGCCAACATTATATGGATTCTTTTTACGATATTGCAGCAGAACACGGCTTCTGAATGAGTGCGGCAAATCGCATAAATCCCGAATTTAAATGTAGCAAAAGAGTATCATTTGTATAATCCCGTGAACTTTAGTAGATGAATTACCGCCCTACTGGGGAGTCTGCATTAACTTCGCGTTGTGACTCCGGTGGAACATGGAAGCAAAGAACAAACGAACAACAATAGTAGATGAATTTAGTTCGCTTGTGCCACACTCGAGGAATAGCGTCATCGCGCATGCCATTAATGATGTGTTGGCAGGGCAGGAAAGTGACGTGAAATGTCAATACATTTGGATCGAGATGGTCACAGAAAAAGTACTGAAGATTAATTAGAACGCCGACCTAATTCCTTGTTACTCCGTTACAAATTGAACCGCCCGACAAGTTGGAATTCCATTTGCAGGTTTGGGGTGGATGGATGCTTATTCATTTTATAGATCATTAACACTTTATTTTAGTATTTTATTATTTCTTCTTGCTTGGGCTCCATTATTTTTCTCTGCCCTTTTTTCATGGTGATGAATTTTAAATTTGGTATCATTATTATTATATGTAACGAGGTTGGTTGAGAGAAGGTGACCCAGGGAGAGGAGGTACTCGTGGGATCCGCGGGACTCGAGGACCCGGGGTTTCGGGAGCCCGGGGGACTTGGGAGACCGGATGGATTTGGGGTGGTCCACTTGGATCTTTCTGGGGTCCTTTGGGACTCCCTTGAGACCCTTTGGGAGCCTTTTGAGAAACTGTGGGACCCTATAGAGGCCCCTCTGAATCCTGGAACCTCTGCTCCCCCTCAGTAGTATATATTGGTGCAAGACGGCCTACTGAAGGAATTAGATAGGGGTTAATTAGCGGTGGGCGGGGTGGGGGGGTAGTACGCGATGCATGCAACCTTGACTCAACCGGTTTGTACGGGGTAGGCGCGGCGGGGGGGCGGGCGGCAGGAACTGGTCTCACGCGGCCAGCTGGAATCGGGTTATATTTACATAAGGTTATTAGCATTTCAATGCTGTTGCATCTTCAGTGCTATGTCCTCTGAATCATGTATACGGGTTATATTTGCATAAGGTTATTAGCATTTCAATGCTGTTGCAACTTCAGTGCTAAGTCCTCTGAATGATTTTTAGGGGGGATATTGACAAACA
>SDVV010031053.1:0-11598 GCA_016164225.1 Gammarus roeselii
ATGAAGCAGCATCTGATGGAGTGCAATGAGCATGAAGCAGCATCTGATGGAGTGCAATCAGCATGAAGCAGCATCTGATGGAGTGCAATGAGCATGAAGCAGCATCTGATGGAGTGCAATGAGCATGAAGCAGCATCTGATGGAGTGCAATGAGCATGAAGCAGCATCTGATGGAGTGCAATCAGCATGAAGCAGCATCTGATGGAGTGCAATGAGCATGAAGCAGCATCTGATGGAGTGCAATCAGCATGAAGCAGCATCTGATGGAGTGCAATGAGCATGAAACAGCATCTGATGGAGTGCAATCAGCACCAAGCAGCATCTGATGGAGTGCAATCAGCATGAAGCAGTATCTGATGGAGTGCAATGAGCATGAAGCAGCATCTGATGGAGTGCAATCAGCATGAAGCAGCATCTGATGGAGTGCAATCAGCATAAAGCAGCATCTGATGGAGTGCAATCAGCATGAAGCAGCATCTGATGGAGTACGATCAGCATGAAGCAGCATCTGATGGAGTGCAATCAGCATGAAGCAGCATCTGATGGAGTGCGACGCAAGCATGAAGCAGCATCTGATGGAGTGCAATCAGCATGAAGCAGCATCTGATGGAGTGCAATCAGCATGAAGCAGCATCTGATGGAGTGCAATCAGCATGAAGCAGCATCTGATGGAGTGCGACGCAAGCATGAAGCAGCATCTGATGGAGTGCAATCAGCATGAAGCAGCATCTGATGGAGTGCGATCAGCATGAAGCAGCATCTGATGGAGTGCAATCAGCATGAAGCAGCATCTGATGGAGTGCGACGCAAGCATGAAGCAGCATCTGATGGAGTGCAATCAGCATGAAGCAGCATCTGATGGAGTGCGATCAGCATGAAGCAGCATCTGATGGAGTGCAATCAGCATGAAGCAGCATCTGATGGAGTGCGACGCAAGCATGAAGCAGCATCTGATGGAGTGCAATCAGCATGAAGCAGCATCTGATGGAGTGCGATCAGCATGAAGCAGCATCTGATGGAGTGCAATCAGCATGAAGCAGCATCTGATGGAGTGCGACGCAAGCATGAAGCAGCATCTGATGGAGTGCGACGCACACGTAGCAGCTCGACGAGTTTGCCTACGTCCCCCTTTTATGCTACAAAACCTACTCACTAATCCTTCTTATATAAAAACTAATGACTTTCGGTAAGCATACCGACCTATACGGAACATTGTAAATTTTCAATAACAATACAATGAAATAATTATTCCACCCACAATGTACTGCGGTATTTAATAATATAGCACATAAATGAGGATTTATTTAGATATCTACGCACAAATTCCTAATTTTAATTATAAGGAAAATAATTAAGTATTATTCCAGTATGCACTGGCGTGCATACATACAACAATTCTATATTCTAAAAAAAATACTCACCTAAGGTCATCGTTTCGCTCATGCCCAGTCCGCATTTACAGGCGTCTTTTCTCCGGAATCCCAGCACTGTTTAAAAGTGTATTAGCTACAATGGCCATCTAATGATATTCCTACCGGAACAGTAATGTAGTTGACACGCTTTTAAGCAGTGACGAAATTTCGGTGAAAAATAGTCAATTAAAGCAGTCTGGGTACTTGAATACGAACCTACCAAAACTTATGAACTTAGCGCTCTACGAAGGAGCTCACTAATGCTTACGTCAGATGATCCACTAATCAATTTTAGTCAATAAATATATTATCTGGTTGTTTGATGCCGTGCGTTATCAAAGATGTCATTATGTGGGATAAACTAGTACGTACTAGTTTATTACCTTTCTAGTACAGTTTGATGCGGCGTGTTTGGTTAGGTGGGGACTAATTAATGTAGGACACGAATTATAGGCTGTTTTTTGTATGTCGAGAAAACCATAAGCGGTGCTTCGTACTTCTATACGTTGCATCAATGCACATTTCTCCACTGCAAAATCAAATACCAAAAATACGTGTTTCAGCATGACGAGCCCCTGCCTCCATGAAGCTCATCAGCGAATCATTTACTCTACGTAACAGTCGCAGGAAGGTGGATTGGACGAGGAGGCCTAATCGCCTGGCTTCAGTCACCAGGTGGTACTCCACTTGATTGTTTCAAGAGTGGGTTACGTCAAGGACGTACACCAATTAAGAATTACTGATATTAAATCACTGCGATACAAAAGAGTCTACGGAATTAGCGTGGCAACTGTGAACTAAATGATGTTTGGGAACTTCAGGTCATTGATCTTCTAAAGCTGGAAGATAATTGTGGATCCCACATCGAACTGTAGTAGAGCGGCAAGGAAAGTCGCTAGAAGTCATTTATCTTCTTATATTCTACATAATTATAGTTCTGATATTACGCTTAAGCAAACAGACTACATTATCTCAAATAAATCTGGATTTATTATGATTTGAAACCACTCAAAGACTTTATAGGCATCCAGTATATACGATAACCCTTTTGTAAAATGATAACTCTTGCCTCTTCCAATTTGTTATCATCAAGATACGGATTACACAACTCTTGTGAAGCGTCCGAAGATTGTGAAGGTACCTGCATCACGCTGTCTGGAACATCACGCTGTCTGCTCTCTTATCTCCAGCAATGTTCTGTTACCCAGTCCACTGGCTATGCCAGCCAGTATCCAGAAAGTAAACTGCTAAAGGCCTGCAGTATCGCTGGTGTATAAAAACTTTGCCGCCTGTTGATTAAGATTGCGGTCCCGATAGGCCTAAGGCTGCTCGCGACAGTCTCCCGGCATCCGGCGTCGGCGCAAGTTACGATTGGAAGCGCCATCTAGTGCGAGAATAACGCATATTACTCTGGATTATGGGACCACAGAGGAACGCACGTGACCACAATACTCGCAGACGTGCTCATAATATTACTGGCCTCCATGACCACAATACTCGCAGACCTGCTCATAATATTACTGGCCTTGTACGTATTCAAATAGATTAGGCCTCTTTTTTTGTGCACTTTGCAAGAAACGGAAGCGTAGTAAATAGTTATAATGGGTTCCTTGAGGGAAACGTTTACGTGCACTCTTCCTACGCTGGTTTATCGGTTTTAGATGGTATGGAAGTTTAACTCGTGCTGCAAGAGGTACCCAGATATAACGCGCGTTGATATGAGTTTGGTGAGAAATACTACCATCATGCAACTGCATTTCAAGCCTTGTCATCACTCATCCAAAGCACATGATGGTGTCAATTAAAAGGTTATTTATCATCACTCATCCAAAGAATATGATGGTGAGATGAAAAGGTTATTTATCATCACTCATCCAAAGAACAAGATGATGTGAATGAAAAGGTTATTTATCATCACTCATCCAAAGAACATGATGGTGTGAATGATAAGGTTATTTATCATCACTCATCCAGAAAACATGATGATGTGAATGAAAATGTTATTTCATCACTCATCCAAAGAATATGATGGTGTGTATGAGAAGGTTATTTTTTTACCCTCCTCCACAGAACCTGATGGTGTGAATGAAAATGTTATTTATCATCCCTCCTCCAAAAAACATGATGGTGTGAATGTATAGATTGGAGCTGAATCATTCCAACACGAGATATCAGACTAGATACAACTCACTTGTTTGGGTGCCGTGAGTGATAATATGTATGAGTAACCCTATTTAGAAGGTATGCTTGTTCATTTGTCCCAAGCCATGATGCAACATCAACTTGCTCGATAGAACCATATTTTTATTACGAAAACATCTTTTTCGTAATAAATTGATTAATTATTTGATAAAAAAGTTTATTCATACGCAGATGGTATGTTCTTCTTTTGGAACAATAAATTGATACATAGTAAACCTAAAATAGGTAATATTACAAGCTAAGAACTTGTACCTGAATCCTAAAGATGACAGGTAACGATAGCTCTGTAGAATTGTTGTTTCTTGAAGTGTAGGACTGCGTCAGAAAGGACGCCATGTCCAGTAATGACGCATAGGCCCAGCAAACATGGGTCTACAACAAAATGGTGTTGAGACTTTGTTGATAGCTCACTGTAAACTCCGACCACTCGACTTTACATTGAGTTACCAACAGTCTAATCTTCGATGTTCCAGTGTCGACTTAGGCACCTTCATCCCGCAGCACAAATTCGAGCAACGCTACGCGCACTCCAAGCCTTAATTGAGTATTATCACGTAAATGTAATTAAAAATACAGAAACTCCGTATCAAGCTAATAAGAGAAGCTATTACAAGCTTTAACGGACTTTGAGAACGAGCCCACCAACCGCCAGGCTTACAGACACACTGAAAGGCATGGGAAGAAGTGGCACAATTTATCTGGAGTATGCGTTCCAAGTTTGAGTGTTCGACATCAGCACACTGCAAGGCATCATACGGGACCATGCGATGTCATGCTGTCATGCGGGACCATTCGACATCATGCTGTCATGCGGGACCATTCGACGTCATGCAGTCATGCGGGATCAGGCTATACCATGCTGCAATACTGGACTATATGATCACATCATATTATGCAGGATCATGCAATGTTATGCTGCCATGTGGGATCACGAAATGTAATGGGGGAACCTATCTTGCTATTCTGACATGCGAGAACATGCGATGTCACGCTGCTATGCGATGCCATGATGCAATGTGGAATCATGCATGCAATTTAATGTTTTAATGCGGGAGCATGCGATGCCAATACACCCATGCGGTAACATGCGATACCATGCGGCAATAAGGGAGCATGCAATGCCACGTGGGAACATGCGATGGTATGTTGCCATATGGGTACATGCGATGCCATGCTGCCCTGTGAGAACATGCGATACCATGTTGCCCTGTGAGAACATGCGATGCCATGTGCCTCATGAGAACCTGCGATATCATGCTGCTCAAATTCAGCGGTTCCATCAGCGCGCTGCAGATCACGTTTTCCGTTTTCCAAAGCCAATATTATTTGAGGTCCAGCAACGCCCTCTCCCCGGGAAGGTTATATCGCACACCTCAGTCCGCTTTTTGTCGGGTTGCATTATTTTTACTCCTGTTCTCAAATTGTTTGGGGGAAGATTCAACAAGTTCTGTGCCCGAAAAAGGAAGCGTTTCGAACAACGTGGACCTGAGTGGCAGTATATGATGGGGTGAGTTGTGAAGAAAGAAGATAACCTGTGAATGGAAGGAGTGAAGGGAGGACAAGATGATTGCTTCTGAGTGGGAGAGTTGAAAGGGAAGAAATGATATTGCCTGTGAATGGCAGGAGTGAAGGGAAGCGAGACTATAGACGTGAAGGAGACGGAAGACTATTGCCTGTGAAAGGTAAAAGTGAAAGGAATGGAACTATAGTCTGTGAACGGGCGGAGAAAGATGAAGTGAGACTATAACCTGTGAAAGGGAGAAGTGAAGCATTAGAGAGACTAGTCTATAAATAAGAGAAGTAAAGGGGAAAAGAGACCAAAGTCTATGAATGAAGAAGTGTTGGGGAAAGAAACATAAGTGTGTTAGAAGTGAAGGGGAAGAGACTCTGAAGAGCGAGTTAATTGTGTAATGCTGACGCCGTCTGTCAGTAGCCCCCAAATCACTTCGCTTGAATTCAGTTTGAGCAAGCCTGACCTACAATCAGGCTAGAGTGTGCGCAAAGCTACTCCATTGCTCAGAAAATAAAGAATATTTAGCTACTTCCCAGATGTAAATAAATAATACACTTATTTCTGGAAAGCGCCAAGAATTATTTGCCTAGTCTATAGATGGTCATTGTATCACCCATGACGCCTTCCACGTGCTTCCTGTCACCATCTAGACTGGTCAAGCACGTTTCAGTAATCATTTTCTCATTGCAATGGAGACTAATCATTCATGTCTCATCTCCTCTTACAAGGGTGATTGAACGAGATAAAAAGGTGTTTCATTTAAAAAGTATGAACAATGATTAAATAACGCTTCTGTTACCAGGGTTTTATAATGCCATTTGAACCCGCTCACCGCACGCGTTACATTTTGCTCACAAATAGACGGCTTCCACAGCAGCCACACCAACTCTGTCTGCCCCTCTGGGCCCTGAACCAGTACTGCCTTACTCCAGCAATTGCAAAGCAGCTAATGTTTCAAGCAAACCTAAAATACCCAAGACATAATATTAAACACCAATTAATGCCTCAATAAAAGGTGCGCGGAAAATACACAGACCTGACCTTCGGACGCTGCACGAAGCGACTCCTGCACGAAAGTTTCGTCCGAGGACGCTCTTCAATTGATATGCCACCTTATATATTACTGGTTGCCTGAACAGGCACGCAGATGTCCTTAAACACATGTCACCATGGCAACTAGACGAAGTCCACTCACACGGTGGAGTCACACACAACACGTGGGACTTACTGCCTTGCTCTGGCCCGCATAATAGGGTATGGAAGGCAACTGTAGTGAAGGCTAGAGAAGACTTATTGCTATGCTCTGACCCGCATAATAGTGTAAAGAAGGTAACTGGCTAGAGGAGGCAATCAGCTCACCTTTTTTTGAAGTAGATTGTTCGATAGATTTATATATATAGTTTTACAATGACATGTTCTTCTCACAGTGCATGACAACGGCCTTCCCTTTTGGAAGCAGAAAACACTGTCTGCTTGAAATCGTCCTGTTGCTGGCGGTACTCTGCGGGTATTATTGAAGAGTAAATTAGTTTATGTGTGCAATTTTCTTTACAATTTTTTTATCTCCCTTCCTGTTTATTTCCGGCCGTCAAGTGAGGTGTGCGCACATGATAGACTTGAACAGTGCGTGCAGAAACTTGTGAAGAGCTTCTCAGTTCCTTCACCTCACACACTCCTTCGATTACCTCATATTATCAACCCATTCGTAATGTTTCATTGAATTGTTGTTTACCCTGCACCTGTGTAGCATTTCATGTTAACCAATTAGTTCAAGATTTCTGATTAGTGTGACAAGCCTTAGGTTAGTAGATGTGATATATAACCACATGTTGAGCATTCTCTACCCTCAACTTCTTCTTAACGGTCAGCGTAAACAGTAAACAGCCTAGCTTAATTACCGGGAGCTGACCTTTCCTCTTTTTACGGAGATCTATAGTTCAATGTGACGTTTCATTTCGATGCAACGTTTTATTTCAGTTAGAGAATGTCCGCTGACAATATTCACCGCTTGGTAGGATATGAAGGGTAATTCATACACTACCCCGAATGGCAATTCATATATGAGTGGTAATTCATACACTACCCCGAATGACAATTCATATATGAAGGGTAATTCATACACTACCCCGGATGGTAATTTATACACTACCCCGAATGGTAATTCATATATGAATGGTAAATAATACACTACCCCGGATGGTAATTCCTATATGAATGGTAATTCATACACTACCCCGAATGGTATTTCATTTATGAATGGTAATTCATACACTACCCCGAATGGTAATTCATACACTACCCCGAATGGTAATTCATAAATGAATGGTAATTCATACACTACCCCGAATGGTAGTTCATCTATGAATGGCAATTCATACACTATCACGAGTTATAAGTTTATGTTTTGAATTATTTAGCAAATATTGTCTTCAGAACAGCTCATTCTGACGAAAATGTAGTTCGCTGCATATTATTTTCGCTGTATTTTTGTTCCCTTGTCTACCTGTCATTGTACCTAAATAAACTGTAGATGATCCTAATCCTGAACGAACATACGAATTGCTCATATTTGGTGTCCCTTCCTTATGTTCCTTCACTGTGTTATGAGGCGTTTCTATGGTATATGGCCTCCCCGTGTTATGTTGCGTCTCTGAGTTATGTGGTGTCCCTGTGCTGTATGGCCTCCCAATGTTATGTTTCGTCTCTGTGTTGTTATGTGGCCTCCCTGTGTTATATTTCGTCTGTGTTGTACAGTCTTTCGTTTCATGAAGCGTCAATGGGATATGTGAAATCCCTGTGTTAGGTTTCTTCTCTGCCAGTGTGTTATGTAGCCCCCCTGTGTTGTGTAGCGTCGATATGTTATATGGCCTCCTGTGCTGTTTCGTCTCTGCGTGATGTTTCATCGCTGTGTTATGTGGCCTCCCTCTGTTTGTTTCGGCCCAGTATAATGGGTCGACCCTGTTTTCTGTGGCGCCAATATGTTATGTGACGTCATCTTGTTTAAGAGAACAGAGCTGACCAATAAACAGACTCGTCAAGAGTAGAAGTGCACACATTGCAACATCTTCAACAGTGTTCGTCTGTACGAACTGTCAGCTCACCCTTCCGTGCATAAGTGATGGTCTCATTGCATAGGCTCTCCTGACGAGACGAGAGAAGCTACTGCGTCTTGCGTGTAGCTATGATACATAGGCACGTCATTCATTGCATTGTAGGTCATAAACAAGCGTTTGACTATTTTGTGAGATCTTCTAGAGCAAACAACGGTTCCCGTGTCAGCCGGTTTGAGCAAGAACCTATTGGAGGTACCGACACTGCTGGTTAAGCAATAACACTGCGAGTCTGCACTGAGTGTGTGCGTGTCGTGAACGTGAATGCTGGTCACTCAAGACGTTTCTGTTATTTATTGCTTTAGAATAATGCGAAGACATGCTTTTTATGTATTCCATGCATACTTGAGATACTCAGTGCCAGCCGCACGATGTGTGACGATAACTTTGAGAAGAAACCATTGGCAATATATCGTCAGTCACCCGCAAGTTGCATCTTGGTAATTTAAATAGCAGACATGGAAACAACCACTCCCACCTGTATGAGTGTGAGATCTGATGGGTGAATATTTCCAAGGCTCGTAATTTCTGGTAGTATTATCCTCAACACTCCATTCTCTCCATGCTTGACGTCAACAAGGATACAGTCCAAGACTCATGTGATTTCCGATCACTATGTTAGACTTCACATATACCATTCTTAGGTTTAAAATATACTGTTATAAAATTGGCCATTATGCATCCCTTGATGGGTTCGTGGTCAATCCTGAGTTGACCACAATCCTGAGTTGTCCCACAATGCGTCGTAAGGTCCGTATTTTACGTAATTCACGTCGAAGTCAAGCTATACAGTGTTGAGCACGGAAACTTTTGTCGTAACTAAACTTTTATCACCTTGACCTGTAACCAATGCACACGTCATGTTGTGACCTTCACTATTGCATCACCCCCGAACACGATTGCTGTGAGTGGACCTGTTCACTGTCATGGACGTCTGCTGCTTATGCGCCCTCACCTCCCTATCGACACCGACCTAGATTGGAGGGGCTGTGGGCCAGAAACATAGCTAGGCAGTAGGCACACCTTCTGGCAACATTGTACCGATGACAGTTGGGACACACACGCGTTGTCATCATTGAGATGTCTAAATTGAAGCGATTCTCTGCTGTCGTCATGTTACGTCCTGCAAACTTATGATACGCAACGTGACGTCTCGGACATCTTGTGATAAACAGCACGTGTCAATGCAATGAGTTGATTTTCGCAACGGGATGTCACGAACATCTTGTTATCGACAGCCACATAGAGGCTAAGAGATTGCGGTCGCATTGCTTGTAGCAAATTGCTGGTCAAATCGACGAACTCGTGCTGATCGAATACACGCAGAATCATCTAAGCATTGAGACACGTTCCAAAGAAGTTATCACGCTAAATGCCGAGAGATAATCGAATTTTAAACGGATATGACTGCAATTTATGGCAAATTTATAAAGTATAATAATTCTTCTTATGGGATTGTCAAACCACACTGCGACTCGATCAGTGTGTTCTGTCTATACTTATTTGAAGCCCCAGCTGCCCTTGCATGACGTGCTTGAGTTCCTGCCAAGAAAAACTTTAGTGCCACCTTAAAAAAACACCACCTCTGATCCTGTCATACTGGCTGCTAAAGTGCTCTATTTCCCTAACAGAAGACGGCAAATCCACGACTCTAAACACACTTCTGGTTACCACCTCGTGATTACATCAGTCGTAACAAGCCATTGAACAGTTCGAGGGAGCGTGGTAAAGCGTCCCGTGCTATTGCACCTGTCAAATATCTGAAGTCAATACCCGATGCGATTTGCACGCCAAGCACTTCGGAACACCCCCGGACAGGGAGTGAAGACTTAGCACGAACAACACATGTACGAGCTATGCATGTATAGGTCTATCGTGTGAAGTTATTCATGCGTTATACCTTCATCGATTACGATGAAATGGTGTTGGTCGATACGCTGATAATATTTATTAATATACAGTATTTGTGGATGAATATGTGTGAGCCCGGCATAGTTAAATTTGGTTAGGTTAGAGGAAACCTGATGTGCCTTAATTCAATGCGAAGACATTCGCCTGTTTTTCTTTTGAGCGCTTGGACGATGTCACCTAGATCAATTCCAGTAACTCACGAATGACCCTGACGCATGCGTTAATAGTACATGTGTGTGTGTGTGTGTGTGTGTGTGTGTGTGTGTGTGTGTGTGTGTGTGTGTGTGTGTGTGTGTGTGTGTGTGTGTGTGTGTGTGTGTGTGTGTGCGCAGTCTAAAGTAGGACTTGCTTACGCTGAACCTAACACTGAACCTTAAGTTTCTTCTAATGTAGGGCTTGTTTACACAAAACCACATGTTATACTTTACTGAACTTAACAGCCTCTTCAAATCTTAGAAAAGTATTTTTGTATGATTAAATACCATGCAGAAAATTACCGTAATTTCACATATATCAACCATTTTTCTCATTATTAAAAAAATATTCGTAGTAAGTTTCGGTGTAATGTTAATTTATTCCGATGAGCATATTTACTGACTTGCATTAAGCTAGACTTTGAAGGAAGCACTATCGACCTTCTAGCCAAGCATTTTGTTACAACTATTTCGCCATCCTCATTTACCGCGACCCTGAAATGACATAATTAGGTGGATAACCCAACCCAAGAATGACATAATTAGGTGGATAACCCAACCAAGAAAAGGCATAATTAGGTGGATAATCCAACCTAGGGATGAAATAATTAGGTGGATAACCCAACCCAGGAATGACATAATTAGGTGGATAGCCCAACCTATGGATTACATAATTAGGTGGATAACCCAACCTAGGGATGACATAATTAGGTGGATAACCCAACCCAGGAATGGCATAATTAGGTGGATAACCCAATTCGAATTAAATAGCACGAAAACGGTGACCTTATCAGAGCGAAGCAATGTTTGTTAGAAAGACGGTGACATCATGAGGAAGAAGCAATGTTTGTTACAAAGACGGTGACATCATCTGAGAGGAGTAATGTTTGTTACAAAGGCAGTGACATCATCAGAGAAGAGCGATGTTTGTTACAAAGACGATGACATCATCAAAGAAGAGCGATGTTTGTTACAAAGACGGTGACATCATTAGAGAGGAGCAATGTTTGTTACAAAGACGGTGACATCATCAGAGAGGAGCGATGTTTGTTACAAAGACGGTGACATCATCAGAGAGGAGCGATGTTTGTTACAAAGACGGTGACATCATCAGAGAGGAGCGATGTTTGTTACAAAGACGATGACATCATCAGAGAAGAGCGATGTTTGTTACAAAGACGATGACATCATCAGAGAGGAGCGATGTTTGTTACAAAGACGATGACATCATCAGAGAGGAGCGATGTTTGTTACAA
>SDVV010031054.1:0-11598 GCA_016164225.1 Gammarus roeselii
CCATGAAGGCCCAGAACACATCCTTTCCTTTGGCAAGGTACTTCTCACATACCTGTCTCACTGCAAAAATCTGATCGGTACACTCTCTACCACTCCTATAGCCACACTGTTCCTTTCCAATTGCGCAGTTCGTACAGTCTCTAATCCTTTTGATCAGCACTCTCCCGTACAACTTACCAACCACACATAACAGATTGATACCTCTCGAGTTGCAGCATTCACTTTTATCTCCTTTGCCCTCATATAGCGGAACAATGCAGGCACTGCGCCACTCACTCGGTACCACGCCTGCCGCAAAACACAAGTTCAGTAACCTCACCAACCATTCGACAATCGTTACTCCACCCTTCTTCAGGCACTCGGTCGCAACGTCATCCAAACCAGGGGCTTTCCCTGCTTTAATCACGTCCACTGCCTCCTGCACCTCTTCCCTGGTAATGTCCGCAACAAGTCTTTCTCCCAAAACTGGCATCCGAGCGCCACCACCCACAGCAACAAAGTCAGCCTCTCTGTCATCCTCGACATTCAACAAAATACTCGGCCCACTTCTTCCGTACATTACCACTTTCCAACAAGAACTGGCCGTTTTCATCTTTCACCACTTCCTCCTTTCCGGTCTCTCCCTTTCTCATCCTCTTCACCTCTTTCCAGAACATCTTTTTATTCTCCTCAAAATTCTGGCACAACAGTCTGCCACACCTGGCATCAGCGTTCCTTTTGGCTCTCCTCACCACCCGCTTCACCTCGTTTCTCCTCTCTTTGTACCTTTCACAAGCCA
Organism: Gammarus roeselii; assembly: GCA_016164225.1. Classification (NCBI taxonomy): domain Eukaryota; kingdom Metazoa; phylum Arthropoda; class Malacostraca; order Amphipoda; family Gammaridae; genus Gammarus; species Gammarus roeselii. The sequence continues at coordinate 779 of SDVV010031054.1, forward strand.
TCTCTGACTTCACCTGCAACCACTCCTCAAACGCACAGCGTTGGCAGCGCGCTATTAAATGCGTAGAAAACGTACTTATTAATTGTGTACAAAGCGGGCTTAGTGAATGCGTAGAAACGTGCTCATTAAATACGTAGAAAGCGTGCTTATTCAATCAGTCAAAAGCGTTCTTTTTGAATGCGTAGGAAGCGGTCTTATTAAATGCGTAAAAAACGTGCTTACTAATTGTGTAGAAGGCGTGCCTATTAAATATTACAGACCGTGCTTATTTAATGCATAGAAAGCAAGTTTGTTAAAAACGTAGAAGCGTTCTTAGTCGAGGCGTGGTCGGCGTGCTTATTTAATTCGTAGACAGCGTGCTTATTAAATGCGTAGAAACGTGTTTATTAAATGCGTAGAAACGTGCTTATTAAATGCGTAGAAAGTGTGCTCATTCATTGCATAACAAGTGTGCTTATTAAATGCGTAGAAGCGTGCCTATTAAATGCGTAGAAAGCGTGCTTATGAAATGAGTAGCAAGCATGGCTATTAAATGAGTAGAAAGAGTGCTTATTGAAGGGGTAGAAATAGTGCTTATTGAAGGAATAGAAGGAGGGCATATAGAAGAAGTAGGAAGAGGGCTTATTTAAGGAGTAGGAAGAGGGCTTATTGAAAGAGTAGAAAGAGGGCTTATTAAAGGAGTAGAAAAAGTGCTTATTGAAGGAGTAGAAGGAGGGCTTATTGAAGGAGTGGAAAGAGTGCTTATTGAAGGAGTAGAATAAGTGCTTATAGTAGGAGTAGAAAGAGTGCTTATTGAAGGAGTAGAAAGAGTGTTTATTGCAGGAGTAGAAAGAGTGTTCATTGAAGGAATAGAAAGAGTGTTCATTGAAGTGGTAGAAATAGTGTTTATTGAAGGAGTAGAAAGAGTGTTTATTGAAGGAGTAGAAAGAGTGTTCATTGAAGGAATAGAAAGAGTGTTCATTGAAGGAATAGAAAGAGTGTTTATTGAAGGAGTAGAAAGAGAGTTCATTGAAGGAGTAGAAAGAGTGTTCATTGAAGGAGTAGAAATAGTGTTTATTGAAGGGGTAGAAAGAGTGTTTATTGAAGGAGTAGAAAGAGTGCTTATAGAAGGAGTAGAAATAGTGTTTATTGAAGGAGTAGAATAAGTGCTTATTGAAGGAGTAGAAAGAGTGCTCATAACCGGATACTACGACGACGTATGACACTCAGTCATCAATTTGGGTAGGGAAATGCAGATGGAACGGTTCGACGATAGGAAAGCTTCCTTGAACAGTTCTCGCGTCTCGTTGAATGCACGATTAGTAAACTGGTTCGGCATTTGGAATTGCTTGCTGATAGAGTAATCACCATAACCTGGTTCAATCAAACCCTTTTTATAATTTACCCAAAGATGAACAACATAGTCTGTGGGAATATTCTGCATCACCCAGAAACCTTACGTTATATATACCCGTGGGGTCGTCATAAAACTCTGTGCATATTATAAATGAGAGGAGCGTAAATCCTAATTGCAATTCGATCATTTTATTTCTTCAAAACTAACTTCAGCCTTGACGATCTCATCCACAGTTTCCACTTCCTGTCGACCTGGGCGAATGAGTAACCTCCAACCGTGACGAACCTGTTCACTCAGTTGCCACTTTCAGCCAACCTGGGCGAATGAGTAACCTCCAACCGTGACGAACCTGTTCACTCAGTTGCCACTTTCAGCCAACCTGAGCGAATGAGTAACCTCCAGCTGAGTAACCAGCTTTGATCTGATTATGAGTAACCTCGTAATCAGATCAAACCAATGTATTTGCCTTATTTGACTCACTCATGTCCAGTTGAACATCTACACACACCAAATAAGCCTATTAAGCCAACTACGGAAATAATGACTGCAGCAACAGCAATCATGTACACCACACGACAACAGCAATGATGTGCATCACACGACAACAGCAATCATGTGCACCACACGACAACAGCAATCATGTGCACCACACGACAACAGCAATCATGTGCACCACACGACAACAGCAATCATGTGCACCACACGACAACAGCAATCATGTACACCACACAACAACAGCAATCATGTACACCACACAACAGCAATCATGTTTCACCACACAACAACAGCAATCATGCCCACCACACGACAACAGCAATCATGTGCACCACACGACAACAGTAATCATGTACACCACTCGACAACAGCGATCCTGCACACCACACGACAACAATAATGCACACCACACGACCACAATCCTGCACACCCACGACAACAATCATGCACACCACACGACAGCAATCATGCACACCACACGACAACGGCAATCAAGTGCACCACACGACAACAGCAATGATGCACACCACACGACAACAGCAATCATGTACACCACACGACAGCAATCATGCACACCACACGACAACAGCAATCATGTACACCACACGACAACAGCAATCATGTACACCACACGACAACAGCAATCATGTACACCACACGACAACAGCAATCATGCACACCACACGACAACAGCAATCATGCCCACCACACGACAACAGCAATCATGCCCACCACACGACAACAGCAATCATGTGCACCACACGACAACAGCAATCATGTGCACCGCACGACAACAGCAATCATGTGCACCACACGACAACAACAATCATGTACACCACACGACAACAGCAATCATGTACACCACACGACAACAGCAATCATGTGCACCACACGACAACAACAATCATGTGCACCACACAACAACAGCAATCATGTACACCACACAACAGCAATCATGTAGACCACACGACAACAGCAATCATGTACACCACACGACAACAGCAATCATGTACACCACACGACAACAGCAATCACGTCGAGGGGACATCTGACCAAGACCGGTTGCTAAGCTCGAGCCGCGTTCGAAAACTGTTAACAAATGGCGAAGCGTTCCGTGATATACTTCAAAACATAAGAAACAAAGTTACTTTAGTAAAAAAATCAAAGAGAAAATTCCACGAGAAAAATGGAACGAATCATTTTGTGCTTGATGAAAACTATTACCGAGAGCACTCCTTTTTTTTCAATTTTTCATATCCGTGATCAAAAGATATTCTGCAATACATATCCAGGGCTCATGCCTGTGTTGGTTACAATTAATAGACAAAAATACAGTTATACGTGCCAGAAGAACGTCCCCGGACTTCCCAACCGGACGTCCTAACCTAACGTCGCAAGCGTTCATCAACTGCTTGCAACTTTGATGATGTTTTCGGTAACTGGGCAATGAACTATTCCGATGCAGGACCGTGCCACTGTATGAATTGTGGATAATCTATTCCTACCTTGCAGAAAATGTGAAAACTATGAGAAATTACATAAAATATATTTGAAAAGACACACCTTCCCATTCCTGGAACGAGCCGTCATGGAATGAAGATAGCATATATAATTAAATTCCCGTGGCAATTGATAATTATCAGGTAACAGATCGGTCACTGTTAGGATAGGCTTAGTCTAGTTAGGTTGCTCTTACCTTAAGTCAATAACTCCTGATCTTTTAAAGAACCTAGTGATACCGGCTACCGGTGGCGATTCTAAAATAGTGCTCTTACCTTCAAGGATAAGCTTCTTGTCACCAAACAAAGTGCCGCGTGTTGGTCACTTGCCTTCTCTCTCCGTCGTGACGTCTCGCAGGAGATATTGCTGTCGCCTCCTAACGTAGGCCTCAGATGTAAGGATAATGAATGAAGTAACTCAGGATGGTCTCAATTGTGATCTATGAGAGCGTAACTTCTCCGGTGCCTGTGAAGAACTTTTTGAATCACATTCCAATCTAATTGTGAAAGAGGAAGGAAATGTGCCGAGGATATGCAGTACTTGTCGACAGCAGCTTCCGGTGCTCCAGAAAGAAAAACGACTTATAGAAGAAAATGTACAGCTTAGATGCAGTAATGATGGCCTGAAGGAGAGGACGGGCGTAGTGCAGTCCAAGATGAGGGGCACAAAATGAGCACTGAAAATGATAAATTAATGGTTGGACGATCGCTTTTTCAGTATCTCATTCACTGTTGGCACTGGTGAGTGATCAGTATCTCATTCACTGTTGGCACTGGTGAGTGACCAGTATCACATCCACTGTTGGCACTGGTGAGTGACCAGTATCACTGCATGAGAAAAAGGATCACTTTTCCAGTATCTCATCCACTATTGGCACTGGTGAGGGACCAGTATCTCATCCACTGTTGGCACTGGTGAGGGACCAGTATCTCATCCACTGTTGGCACTGGTGAGGAACCAGTATCTCATCCACTGTTGGCACTGGTGAGGGACCAGTATCTCATCCACTGTTGGCACTGGTGAGGGACCAGTATCGCATTCACTGTTGGCACTTGTGAGGGACCAGTATCAGTGCACGAGGAAAAAGATCACTTTTCCAGTATCTCATCCACTGTTGGCACTGGTGAGGACCAGTATCAGTGCACGAGGAAAAAGATCACTTTTCCAGTATCTCATCCACTGTTGGCACTGGTGAGTTACCAGTATCACTGCATGAGAAAATAACATCATTATGAAGAGAGAAACACGAGAAAAAACATTCAGATTAACCTATGTGTCAGTGGATTGTCTACAATCAGTTTGTCATTCCTCTCCAAAATGAGGTGGCATACGGGATATAGAAAGGTTAGGAATCAGCGTGGGTACAAACCTCCATGTCGATGTCGCGTTATCATCAGGCGACTTTCGCAGAAAAGTCAACAAACTACACACCTAGAAACTCTCAGATAATGTACCTCTCACTGTGCCTCACACAAAGACAAGGGGAGGGACACAAAAAGGGGTGAGATCGGATCCGTAATGAGTGAGATCGTATTTTAGTATCAGCAGCAGGGACCGACAGCTTGCACTGGTTCCCACCGGCTGCGTCATAATTGCCGGGCCCTTCACCACGTTCGACCATCCCGTTCCTCGACGAGATGCTGAAAGCGAGCAGTATCAGTATGAAGAGTCAGTTTGTAGGTCAGTATGCAGGCTCAGTTTGCAGATCAGTGTGCAGGCTCAGTTTGCAGACCAGTATGCAGTCTCAGTTTGTAGATCAGTATGCAGACTCAGTTTGTAGATCAGTATGCAGACTCAGTTTGTAGATCAGTATGTAGACTCAGTTTGTAGATCAGTATGCAGACTCAGTTTGTAGATCAGTATGCAGACTCAGTTTGTAGATCAGTATGCAGACTCAGTTTGTAGATCAGTATGTAGTCTCAGTTTGTAGATCAGTATGCAGACTCAGTTTGTAGATCAGTATGCAGACTCAGTTTGTAGATCAGTATGTAGGCTCAGTTTGTAGATCAGTATGAAGATTCAGTTTGTAGATCAGTATGTAGTCTCAGTTTGTAGATCAGTATGCAGATTCAGTTTGTAGATCAGTATGCAGACTCAGTTTGTAGATCAGTATGAAGATTCAGTTTGTAGATCAGTATGCAGACTCGTTTGTAGATCAGTATGAAGACTCAGCTTGTAGATCAGTATGTAGACTCAGTTTGTAGATCAGTATGTAGGCTCAGTATGTAGGCTCAGTTTGTAGATCAGTATGAAGATTCAGTTTGTAGATCAGTATGCAGACTCGTTTGTAGATCATTATGCAGACTCAATTAATAGAACAGTATGCATACTCAGTTTGTAGATTAGATTGCAGACTCAGTTTGTAGATCAGTATGCAGGCTCAGTTGGTAGATCAGTATGCAGACTCAGTTTGTAGAACAGTAAGCAGACTTAGTTTGTAGATTAGATTGCAGACTCAGTTTGTAGATCAGTATGCAGACTCAGTTTGTAGATCAGTATGCAGACTCAGTTTGTAGATCAGTATGCAGGCTCAGTTTGTAGATCAGTATGCAAGCTCAGTTGGTGGATCAGTATGCAGACTCAGTTTGTAGATCAGTATTCAGATTCAGTTTGTAAATCAGTATGCAGACTCCTTTGTAGATCATTATGCAGACTCGATTGTTAGATCAGTATGCATACTCAGTTTGTAGATTAGATTGCAGACTCAGTTTGTAGATCAGTATGCAGGCTTAGTTGGTAGATCAGTATGCAGACTCAGTTTGTAGATCAGTATGCAGGCTCAGTTGGTTGATCAGTATGCAGACTCAGTTTGTATATCAGTAAGCAGACTCAGTTCGGAGATCAGTTCGCAAACTCAGTTTGTTGATCAGTATGCAAACTCAGTTTGTAGATTAGATTGCAGACTCAATTTGTAGATCAGTACGCCTGCTCAGTTTGTAGATCAGTATGCAGGCTAAGTTCGTAGATCAGTACGCAGACTCGGTTTGCAGATCAGTATGCAGACTCAGTTTTTAGATCAGTATGCAGACTCAGTTTGTAGACCAGTACGCATGCCCAGTTTGCAGATCAGTATGCAGGCTTAGTTCGTAGATCAGTATGCAGACTCAGTTTGAAGATGAGTAAGCAGACTCAGTTCGGAGATCCGTTCGCAGACTCAGTTTGTAGATCAGTATGCAGACTCAGTTTGTAGATCAGTATGCAGACTCAGTTTGTAGATCAGTACGCATGCTCAGTTTGTAGATCAGTATGCAGACTCAGTTTGTAGATCAGTACGCATGCTCAGTTTGTAGATCAGTATGCAGACTCAGTTTGTAGATCAGTACGCATGCTCAGTTTGTAGATCAGTAGGCAGGCTTAGTTCGTAGATCAGTATACAGACTCAGTAAGCAGACGAGGAAGCAGACTCAGTTCGGAGATCAGTAAGCAGACTCAGTTTGTAGATCAGTATGCGGGCTCAGTTTGAAGATGAGTAAGCAGACTCAGTTCGGAGATCAGTTCGCAGCCTCAGTTTGCAGATCAGTATGCAGACTCAGCCTGTAGATCAGTATGCAGGCTCAGCCTGTAGATCAGTATGCCGACTCAGTTTGGAGATCAGCATTCCACTCAATTACGGATAACTCAAATTTTGTCGACTTGCAGTGCACGTTGAATTTGCCAGAACTCGCGTTGATTTCGTTTATATCAGTTGGATCATTGGTCACATCTTTTAGATCTCTCTCCTAACCATGGCCTTCAAAGTAAGACACCGTTGAATGATGCCAGATTGTGCTCATATCGTTGAACGTGACAGGCAGCAGCTGCGGACCCAGAAGAGTGCCTTTCGGGACTCTACTGCACACTGCCACATGAGCAGATGTTACCGATTTCAACACCACACTCTGGGTTCTGTGTTGAAGATTTGTTTTGCTCCATTCAGGAACTCTACTTTTGATACCAGGAATTTTGGCATATTTTCTATAGTATCCAAGCATTGTATTGACAATGTTTTTTCGTATAAATCTCGTTTTGCGTTAAATGATCTGATCAATCACAACTGCCAAATACATGCAAACTAGTTACACAATACGTAAACGAATTGACTTGGACTAAGGATGGGTGGCGGAGTAACATTTAATACAAGTATTGCAGAGAGGGGGGGATTGATCCCGAGATGTGTGGTTCACAAGTCCTCGGCTGAAGGCCTCTCACTGCCGCCTGCGCTAGACATCGTGGCGACTTAACCTTTTGTGATAATGGGAGGGCGAGGGGAGTGAGGTAAAGGTACGGAGGAGAGGGGAGCAAGGGTTGGGGGGCGAGGGAGGGGATGAGAATGATCAGTATGCAGGAGGAGGTGGTGTGTATAGGGACGAGAAGAGGGAGACGTGGGTTCGGGGGCGTGGAGGGGGAAGCGTGTAAAAGAGGGTAAGAGAAGAAGGCGTGAGAAGGGGGGAGAGCAGGGCTAGTCGTTGGAACGGGGGTGGTGAAGGGGAGGGGTATGACAGACGTGGGAAGACTGGCGAAGAGGGGAGGCGTTGATGCGGGGGAGGCGCAAGGAGGAGGAGGCGTTGGTAGGGTGCGAGGAGGGGTGGCCTGGGTAGGGCATGGAGAGGGAACGTGGGTAGGGGTGGACGGGGCGTGTGTAGAGGGGCGAGGACGAGCCGAATGAAGGGGAAAAGACTCCAAACACGAGATTCTAATGACATGTGGCATGCACCAAGAAGACTGGAGGCCTTTGAATTTAGAGATTGATGAGTAGGGGATACTGGTTTAACCTCTAAAGTATAAAGGACTCAACAATAAAACTTTTGTTCATCTGCTTGCAAATTAGTAAGTTGATTTTTTTGCAATCGCAAAGTACACACGCACATAAACAGGTGTTTATTTTGAGAATGTTATTGTTCTAACTACATTCATCACACTACAGGAGGTCATGACCGTCTGGCATGTTGTTCATAAAAACAATGTATTCCCTTGAAGATCAACCGAAACGCACGTTTTAAAAGGCCTCACCAGCGTTCTATTTTACGAGCCTCACCAGCGTTTATTTGTTTGGCATTTTATTTGCATCTCAATTGTTTTTAAGACACTATATTTTTCGTATTCCATCGGTAATTCTTACAGTTTTTCCCTCTGGTAACATAATTAGGCGTCTCCACGTATCGAAGGTATTCTACCATTTTGAACGATGGCGGGACCGCCGTACTACGATGACCACGAGCTGGTGGTACGACGATTTCTTCTCTATGGGGTGATCATGAAATGGCGGTAAGACAAAGAGCCAAATATGACACAAACCTCTCTTCAAAACGACCGCTTCAAATTAGAACAATTATTTGAATAATCAACACAATGGGAATTTATGGATATTTTGTAAACAATTCAATAAACTGGAAACAATATTATCCCTATTTAAATCCAACAATGACTAATATGAGACTATATAAACAACTAATGATGTAATAAATGCTAGGTCAGTATTCATGAGAAAAAATCTAAATATTCTAGTTTGGAAGACGAGTGTTTTTACACGGTAACAGAGCTCGATGCTGTTCATGTCATCAGACTAATTCATGAGTAGCGCTTGATGCTGTTGATGTTATCAGACTAATTAATGAGCAGATCTTGATGCTGTTGATGTTATCAGACTAATTAATGAGCAGCCCTTGATGCTGTTGATGCTATCATTGTGGTCAATGAGGACGCTTTTTATGTTGTTAGTCTAATTAATGAGAAGCGCTTGACGCTGTTGATGTTATCAGACTAATTAATAAGTAGCGCATGATTCTGTTGATGTTTTAAGACTAATTAATGAGTAACGCTTGATGCTGTTGATGTTATCTGACTAATTAATGAGTAGCGCTTGATGCCGTTGATGTTATCAGACCTATTAATGAGTAGTGCCTGATGCAGTTGATGTTATCAGCCTTATCAATGAGTAGCGCCTGATGCAGTTGATGTCATCAGCCTTATCAATGAGTAGCGCCTGATGCAGTTGATGTTATCAGACTAATTAATGAGTAGCGCTTGATGCTGTTGATGTTATCCGCCTAATAAATGAGTAGCTCTTGATGCTGTTGATGTAATCAGACTAATTAATGAACAGTGCCTGGTGCAGTTGATGTTATCAGACTAATTAAACTCACTCAAACATCATGAAATTCTTGATGTATGATCTGTATTATGACAGGGAAATTTATAGCTTGATGAGTTTTCCTTGATAATCAAAACACACGATATGTTAAAGAACCAGTAACTTACTTCAAATTATTAGTTCCCCTTAAGAAAAGGGGTAAGGGTCCTATTTGTTGGCCAATCAATCAAATAGTAGGGCAAATAATTTGTATTAAGCGGTTAATTTACGGATTAGGCGTATATTTTATCATTATTATTATATCATTTATTTCCATCGTCCTGCAATGGGTTTTCAATACTTAAGTATAACACATCAAACTTAATTTTCATATGCGCTATCTGAATTAACGAAACGAGAGATGAAGTGAATTTGTGGCAGCCCATCTCCTGTCGTCGGCCGGTTTGTATCTACTTCTTGTTGCAAAACATGATTCGCAATATATGTTATTGATAATCTTACAAAATGATATTCTTTGGTAAAAAACACATGGGCGTGGGATTGATAAATAAAAAATGAATACATCGCAGTTCATCTTTAGTGTGCTGCTGGCTCGCCTTCATGGAACTGAATGAAATTCACAATATACCACCATACATGTACATATATACATGTACGCATACAAATACACATTCACACGCGCACACACCTACCTCCATATATAGATGACAATCGGTATAATTCAATTCAGTCGGGGAGCACAAAGCACATGTGGACGTATTTCCACTAGAAAATAATAGAGAACTATGTTACCTTTTACGAAAGCAATTGTAACATAAAAATGGTACGGCAGTAATTGGTTGAAATAATGAATTAAATTATTTTTTCATCGAAAAACAGAGCACACTTGTGGTTTATACGTAAGCGGTTGAGACACTAAAATAGGTGAGACGTTAGTCAACACCGAGGGTGGTTGACAGGGGCAATTGTGATTAGTGTTTACAAGCGTTTTCAAGTGTAGGAAGACAACAACAGGCCTATTGGCCGAAATATACCGAAGGTGTCCTCAAATACACATTGAATATATAAGATATAATTGGAGGTATGAAGGTACCTGCTCTTGACTCTGCAGTAACCCTGCACGATCATATGTATTGAGACATGCACGATCTTATGTAGAGAGCCGTGCACGATCTTATGTAGTGAGCCTGTGGGGAACATTTCTCATACCCTGCCAACTAAGACATTCCATTGTTAACCCATGTGTGTTTGTGTTTCGATAGTGAAGGAACCCTGGGGTCGTGGTTTGGCATTCCTGAGGTGTGAAAATAGGGTAACACCCCCCCCCCCCTTTTCATCCCCGGCCTTTCAGACCACTGTGCTCCGCCTCCTTTCTCTCGACTCACTTCTAGACTTATAAACAATTGAGAATGAAGTAAT
>SDVV010031055.1:0-11598 GCA_016164225.1 Gammarus roeselii
TACATATACATACATATACATACATATACATATATATACATATACATATACATATACATATACATATACATATACATATACATAAACATATACATATACATATACATATACAAATACATATACATATACATATACATATACATATACATATACATACATACACATACATACATATACATACATATATGGCATGTGTATGTTCATATGTATGTTTTTTTGGGCTTTTGTGTCTAACCAGATGGCTGTGTGATAAGTTGCCTGAAGCACTAGTTTCTGGATCTTTCAGCGCCTTTGTTTTGCTGGGCTCTGGCGATTCTGGCGGGTTCTGGCATTTGTGCTTCCTGTCTTGCTCTGCACTCAGGCTGTGCTGGCTTGTTGAGCAGTCTCGAGGCCACAAAAGGGAGACACTCCCTACCAGTCCTTAAGACACACTGTTTATTGTCAATCGCACTATCCTTACCGTCTCTGATCCTGTTGATCAGCTCTCTCCCATACAACTTACACTGATGCCTCACTAATGATGCATTCCATTTCATCTCAGCTGCAAGTACTGCACCACTCAATCAGCACCATGCCTGATGAAATCCAGGTTTAGTAGCCTCACCAGTCATCTGACAATCGTTGCCCCTCCCCTCATTATGCACTTGGGTCACAAACCGGCGACTTTCCAGATTTCATCACCTCTACCGTCTCCTGCACCTCTTCCTTAGTAATGCTCCCTAACAATTTGGGCTCCCAAAACCGGCATTCGTGCACCACCACTACCACCACCAACAACAACAATGTCAGGCCCTTCTGATATCATCATCCATATAATACTAAAAATTATCTAACGCTTCTCTCTAGTTCTTTTCTAATAACCACCAACCATTTACATCTTTCACCACCTTCCTCTTCAACTTTTTCCAAAACATATTTTTCTCCTAAAAATTCATGCTCAATTGCCTGCTCTACCTAATATCAGCATCCTTTTAGCTCTCCTTCCTTGCCACATGCTTCACTTTTTTTCTCTTCTCTGCACCATAGCTATTGCAACCTCATTGTTCCTCCAACACCTGCGTAAACTGCGCACATCACACTCACACTATTACCGCCTCTCAACACCGCATCTTTGAATGCTTTCCATTCTTTTTCAATATTCCCCAGGCTTTTGCCAATCACAGTGTAATATTTCTTTTTCAATGCCTGCTGGAACTCTAAAGCTCTGCTTGCCACACTCTGATCACTCTCTTTTAATTACGTTTCTTCTTCTTCCCACTTTTCCTCCTCCGTCTTGCTGGTTCCATTTCTATTTCTGCTTCACTCGCAATCCTTCTTCCACCACTAGTTGATCAGACATTTATCCACCCTCCCTTCTCAACACCCGCACATCCAACAGCTTGCACGAGTATGCAATGTGCTACCTTGGTCAGCTTGCAAGAGTCTGAGGTGTGCAACCGGAGACACGTTTTAGTGTACAAATGAAAATCTGGCTCATCGGGACATTGTTCAATACTTAATTGATGTTCAATCCCTAATGTCTAAGTTTTAGCCTCTGACATTTAGGTATACTCCATTCATACGGATTGTTTTGAAAAATCTGGAAAAAAATTGTTAGTGACAGCACTTTTGTTGCTGGATCTCTGTCAACAGTGGAGTAGTTAGGGTCTAACGTTGACACAAACAATAGTTAGCTACACAAACGCGATGAAAGAAGGTTGATATAATTTACCACTTATACTGCAGCTATTAAAGTTTATTCTCACGGACCTGAAAACTAAGTCACTCATCGTCTCCAAACAACATTAACCCGACCAAATAAACACGTGTTTTGCTTTAATTTTGGCTTGAGGTTTACCCCACTGACCCCGTCACTGCTCTAACAGGCTGTGAACGGGTCCGGGTCTGCGTATTCCGGCGCGCTGTTTGTGTGGCTCATGGTAACGGCCCTTGTCACGACCTACTGTCGGGTGCGTTACCCGCTCTCCTTCCTCAGAAACAGGTAAACTGACTTCATCTATCTCATACAAGTTTGTGAAGCTTTATTTTTGTTGCTCCAAAAGTTACGGTTCTTGTTTGAATTTCAAATATTCAATTCTTCAGTCCTGATGTTTCATTGTCTGTTTGTTCTTCTGAACTAGTTCCCAATGTGGAACCCTATCGTCTTTGTGTTTTATCATGTTAGGTTATATTTACTCCCTCCTCTCCCCTGCTCCCGATCCTTCCCTCATAGTCTGGGCCGGGGTGGTGTGCCACGTATACTGCGCTACGGCTGCTGGCACGGCCTGGCATGCTTAGCAGTGGTATACGCCCTAGACCGCAAGAGGGTGCTGTGCCATGCCCAGGAACCGCTCATGGGGCTTATTGTGCTGTACATCATTCTGCTCTACTGCTTCTACCGCGGCCCATGTAAGGCAGATTTCAGCATAACTATTCCTTGTCTTCAGTGAAACCAGTATTTGGTGGAAAACATGGATGACCTAGTATTCAAAATAATGAAACGATTGAATTGCGTAGTGGAAAACTGTGACCCTTGGTTTGATTTACAATTATTTTGCTCAGAAAGTAAATTTCTCTGAATCTATGCTGTCATCTAAATCTACTAAGAGCAATGTGATGTATTGAAAAGATGGTTGAGTTTGCTCTGCTTCTTGTGAGACGTCGCTACTATTGGCTGCTGGCGTTGTATTGTTAGCTACGTGAAACTTTGTATAAAACTATTAGAGCTCCTTAACTTGAAAACTTGGTATCCAATTGCGATATGCCTACCTGTGGAGGGATAGGGTGTGAATTATTAGGATAATCAAGCTCCTACTTGCTTCTCTAGTTTATATCTGTGTCAGATCGTGTTGGTAATTCTGTGGTTTAATTGTTTACCTGACAACCTCCCTTCCCGTGCAGTGCATCAGTGACTGTTGATAGGTATTTTGATGCTAGAAAGATATTGTTTCTATTGCACTGGAAATCTCGGTCACTAATCTCATCACCCTGTGCAGTACTGAGCAGCAGCAAGCTGCTGTGTCTATGCGGCGTGCTGGCCGGCCTGTTCCTGGCCATGGACTTCCAGCTGAACGACATCTACCTCTGCCGGGGCCAGGTCCGCACGTCTCCTGCCTCGGACGGGGGACCGTGGAGCATACAGGAGCACGCCTTGTGGACCGTCGTCTACGCGGGGGCGCTCTTTCTTTACGCCCTCGCATGGATCAAATTGGAGCACTTGCTGCTGCATATGGTACGGGGTTGATTTTATGCAAGCTCCTGGACTAAGTGTTTGGGTGCGTTAAGGCTGTGTAGGCACTGGGTTCTGCAGTCTTCAGTTAACGCTTGGGTTGGGGTTATCAAAACAATTTGTAGTCTGAAGTATGCAGCGATCACTAACTTACTATACATTTGAGTTGGGTTGACCAAGAGGGCCAACTCAAGGTTTGAATTAGCACAAGCGTCTGAAGACTAAATAGATGTATATACTGCATGTTGGCTGATGTTTTATAGACCAAAGGCTGAGGTTGTTGGAGATCTCGGTAGAACAAGACCAAGCTTTTGTTGTATTTGTAGACCAAGAGCTAAGATGCTGCATTGTTTCCACCCATTATGAATCGTCTTCTCTAATTTTTCAATCATTCTTCAGGACAAGCATCGCGCCAGTAATGATGAGGTGAACACTGTGTCCGGCCAGCTGGTGATGAGCAATGCCACCTCCCCGCCCCATTCTCCTCTTCTCCTACAGCCATCCCCCTCCTCCGTGTCACTGGGGGCCAGCCCCTACCCATCCATTAGCGGACGGCAGCAATGGCCCAGCGCTGCTGCCGGCGGCCAAATTAACGTGGCGTTTAACGTAGCTGAAGGAGGCGCTGACGGGGGACAAGAGGCTGTTGCTACCAACAGGGCCATCAGCAATGGTTCCTGGTGAGGCTTCTATGGAGAAGTTCATGCCATTACTTTTAAGATGTCAGAGAAATACCTGTCTACTTATTATGTTCAGACCGCAATACTGGTTACCTACAATGCTAGCTTCTTCGTTCTTATATTTTCCTTGCAAATGAATATTTTCTACCTATTGTGCTGTAATGGAAAAAAATGCTGTCTGCTCTGAGACATTTATTACTGTAATAATTGGATAACTTTTGTTATAAAGTCCGTTGTAGTGTTGTTTTCACTGGTTGTCTTCCATCCTCAGCTAGGAAGCGTATTTTTTTACATATTGCTGTCGTGTGTTTCAGAAGGATTATGTCAGTGTGTCATAAACCATTCCAAATGGTTAGGAACCTCGGTTCCCCCCCCCTCCCTCACTAACCCCCAATTCCTTTAGGCATCTGTTGGGTTCATGGGCCGCACAGTCACGGTCCAACCGGGTAGAAGGAAGGGAGGGAGGGAGAGGAACCACTTTTATTTCTCTTCAAACTCCGTTTTTCTTCAACCTTCACTATCGCTCCATTTCTCCCCCAGCCTTGGCCTCCCTTATCTCTCCCCCATCCGGGATTTATTTGACTTTTTTTACATCATTTGCATCTCGTGTCTAGTTTACATACTCTTTAACTTATCTCAAAGTCCTTGTCATCTCTCCCAATATTTGTTGCTCACTGCTTCTAAATCATCTCTTTTCAACTGTCAAGTTGCGCCCTCATTTCCACTTTTTTCTACGATGCCTTTTTTTTCTTCGTTCTATTTTTACTGTTCTCATGCTTGACGTTTCCTACACTGAGTGTTGACTTCATACATTGGATCCCCGCTTGCTGTCTCATCTGCATCTTCCTTCTCAGCAGGTGTTGAGGTGCATTGCTCTCGGCACCGTAAGGACGGTGCCTTGGTGCTCTGAAGCAGAGCAGTTCCAGTGAGAACGCTCCTTGCTGCCATCCGTGGAGTGCTGGGACCATATTTCCTCGGCACATTGGAAGTTACTGTACCTTTTATGGCTCTGGTGCATACGTTTGATATTCACAGCGCAAAGGACATTGACTGTACGCTGTAGCAAACTCAATCACTAATCGAATTGAAAATTTGACTATAGCTAGATGCAGCGCAAGTTGCTGGTTTGACGTTCGGCGCCGAAAGGATTGTGACTTCTGCACGCTAGAAAGCCTCGTCACTCTAATCTAATCTCGCCTTCCGGTGCCCAATCTGCTAGTGATCATCTCCATGTACAGTTGCTGATTGGTACATATGTTTTTATGAAGAGTTGACCCACCTCGCACAACATGTTGCCATGTCTGTGTCAACACAACTAACTTGCTGATGCAAGCGGTTTCATACCACAAAAATTTTAGGGGTAGAACACCCAAACACAGAGCATCATTATGCATGTGTTAGAGCGATCATAGTTCCATGACCACCGGCTATGTATTTTAAAATACAAACGTGGAAAGATATGCTTACTCTCCGTCTCTGGCATATAAGAAATCTGAATTCAAACTGAAATCCTGCAGAAACAGACACCAGGCCGAATACTCCAGGACACGTGGTGGCCGACGGCAAGGTACACTTCACTCTCCTTGCATACACTCGCACTCAAACTAACTTAGCCAGCCCTTTTGCGCTAAAGGGTACGGCCGAAAGGGAGCTTCCGCGAGTCAGGCGAGCCAACTACATCAAGATGCGTTGCCTGCGGTGGCGGCGTCTGGGGCTCCGGCTCCAGCGAAAGTCCCTCAACCCATCCTGTTTCATATCCTCGCCGGTGGGGATTGTGCCTTGTGCGCCTTCTCTGCGGTGTCGATGTGGACGAAGCCTGTGTGTTGCCCAGATCCACGACATATACATTGCATTGTTTTTCATGGACAAGTGAACAATACCCATCATTTATCCCCTAACAAAATATTCCTGTTCAACATGAGGTTATCCCTGCACGCGTCTGGTTGGTGCGTTGCAGTGTGGCTGAGGGACATGAACATGGTGCATATTCCAATGTTCTGGTGCCCACAATTAAAATCATACCGCATGGGTGGCCATTTGTTATCTGCCACACAACCCACAAAGTTGATTGAGATAGCAGGAATCCCGTTCTCAGTAAAACCTTTATTCGAAGACGGCAAGACGAGCGGGGGGAGGAGAGGCACACGCCTCAACAAACCCTATTGTTAGGGTCGCTGAATGTGCGTGGCTGTAGTACGAATGGTCGCTGAATAGGGTCGCTGAATGTGCGTGGCTGTAGTACGAAGAGGAGGGAGATTGGTAAATGTTTGTGAGGAGGAAGTTGGATGTGTTAGCGCTGAGTGAGACGAAGTTGAAAGGAAAGGGCGAATGTGAGTTTGGTGTGGTAAGTGGAAGAAAGTCTGGTGTGGAAGAAGGTTGGGCACGAGAAGGTGTGGTCTTGATATTGAGTGATCGGTTGGCTAGTAGCGCTACCGAATGAAAGGAGGTGTAGTCAAGTTTGATGTGGGTGAAAGTTAAGTTAGGCGTAGAAAGATGGGCATTTGTGAGGGCTTACGGACCTAGCAGCGAGAGGAGTGAAGAGGAGAGGTAGCAATTCTGGACTGACCGGAGTGAGTGTATTGAGAGTTTTGGAGATCATTTCAATGTAGTTGTACTGGGTGACCTTAATGCGTGAGTTGGAGATGTAGTGGTGGAGAATGTGATAGGAAGGTATGGCGTTCCCGGTAGAAATGACAGTGGAGAAAACCTGATAGGTCTGTGTATGGAGCAGGAGTTGGTGGTCGGGAACAGTTTGTTCAAGAAGAGAGATATTCTCAAGTACACATGGGTAAGGATGGCCCATGGTGCAATGGTGGAGAGAGCACTGATGAATTTTGTGCTGATATCGAGGAGAGTGGTGGGGATATGCGGATGTGCGGGTGTTGAGAGGGGAGGGGGGAGGAGAGTCTGACCATCTGCTGGTGGAAGGTAGATTAAGAGTGGAGCAGAAGTGGAAGTGAGTGGACTGAATGTGAAAAGTAGAGCCGAGGAGTTCCAGCAGGCGTTGAAGGAAGAATATGACAACGTGAGAGGACAGGACCTGAGAGATGTGGAGGAAGAACGGGAGACGTTAAGGGATGCGTTGCTGAGATGTGCGGAGAAGGTGTGTGGTGCGGGCCGTGTGGGCGGGTGCAGGAGGAAAGGCTGCGAGTGGTGGAACGAGGAGGTCAAATTGGCGGTGGCACGGAAAAGAGGAGCGTTTGAAGAGTGGTTGCAGGTGAAGTCGGAGGTGGCTTATGAAAGCTACAAAGAAATAAGAAACGAGGTGAAGCGGGTGATGGGGAGAGCCAAACAGGACGCTGATGCCTGGTGGGGCAGACGGTTGTGCCAGAATTTTGAGGAGAACAAGAAGATGTTCTGGAAAGAGATGAAGAGGGTGACAGAGGGAGAGACCGGAAAGGAGGAAGTGGTGAATGATAAAAACGGCCAGTGGTTGTTGGGAAGTGGTGATGTACGGAAGAGGTGGGCCGAGTATTTTTATGAGATGTTGAATGTCGAGGATGACAGAGAGGCTGACATTGTTGCTGTGGGTGGTGATGCTCGGATGCCAGTTTTTGGAGAAAGACTTGTATCGGACATTATCAAGGAAGAGGTGCAGGAGGCGGTGGACGGAATGAAAGCAGGGAAAGCCCCTGGTTTGGATGGCGTTGCGACCGAGTGCCTGAAGAAGGGTGGAGAAACAATTATCGAATGGTTGGTGAGGTTACTGAACTTGTGTTTTGTGGCAGGCGTGGTACCGATTGAGTGGCGCAGTGCCTGCATTGTTCCGCTGTATAAAGGCAAAGGAGATGAAAATGAATGCTGCAACTCGAAAGGTATCAGTCTGTTATGTGTGGCTGGTAAGTTGTACGGGAGAGTGCTGATCGACGGAATTAGAGACTGTACGGACTGCGCAATTGGAGAGGAACAGTGTGGCTTTAGGAGTGGTAGAGGGTGTACCGATCAGATTTTTGCAGTGAGACAGGTCTGTGAGAACTACCTTGGCAAATGAAAGGATTTTTTTCTGGGCCTTCATGGATCTGGAGAAGGCATAAGACAGGATTGACAGGGAAGAGCTGCGAAGGGTATTGCGTTTGTATGAAGTGAGCGAACATCTGTTAGAAGCGGTGCAGAGTTTCTATGCTGACAGCCGACCATGCGTCAGAGTGGGAAGCGAGGTGAGTGATTGGTTCACAGTGAAAGTGGGACTGAGACAAGGCTGCGTGATGTCTCCCTGGCTGTTCAACCTCTATATGGATGGAGTGGTCAGGGAGGTGAACGCGAGTGTGCTGGGGCGTGGCTTAGAACAGTTAAAAGTGAATGGGTGGAGTTGGCAGTTGAGCCAGTTGCTATTTGCTGATGATACGGCCCTGGTTGCGGATGCAGAGGAGAAGCTATTTAGGCTAGTGTCTGAGTTTGGTAGAGTGTGTGAGAGGAGGAAGCTTCGAGTGCACGTGGGTAAGAGTAAAGTAATGAGATGCTCGAGGACTGTCGATGCGAGCAAAACTAGTGTCACCCTAAATGGAGAGCTCTTGGAGGAAGTTCAGTGTTATAAGTATCTGGGCTCCCATGTGGAGATACTGAACTAGTGGAAACTGAAGTGAAGGCGCGAGTGAAGGAGGGATGTAAAGTGTTGGGTGCACTAAAGAGTGTGATGAGCTGTAGTACGTTGGGGATAGAAGCAAAGAGAGGGCTGTATGAGGGTGTTTTTGTCCCAACTGTGCTTTACGGAGCTGAGGCTTGGAGGGTGAGAGCACAGGAGAGAAGAAGGTTGAATGTTTTCGAGATGAAATGTTTGAGGAGCATTGCTGGAGGAACGCTGAGGGAACTGATCACCAACGACGTGGTTTGAATCAGATCAGGGACGGTGAAGAAGTTGGAGGACAGAGTGGATTCGCGTGTGCTGAGATGGTTCGGGCACATGCAGAGGATGGATGAAGGGAGATTGGTGAAAAGGGTGATGAATGCGGAGGCGAGTGGTCGCAGGCCTAGAGGTAGACCAAAGTTTGGGTGGATGGATGGTGTGAAGCAGGCGTTGGGCTGGAGAGACATGAATGTGGAGGTGGCGAGAGAGCGTGCAATGAACAGGCGTGAGTTTAGAATGGTTGTGAATGGTTGATTTTGACGCGGCTCTGATGTGCTTTCCCGCTGTCGGGATGGTCGTGGGTGGGAGGGGCCCGGCTATTATGACGCGGCGTGGGTAAACCAGTACAAACTGTCGGGACCTGCTGCTGACGACGGATCCTCGGACTGCACTCGTGACCCAGAGTGTATGTTGATGGGGTACCGGCCGGACCCTTTAGCACAAAAGGGCTAAGTTGTGTGAGTGTTAGCGTATGGGGGTGTGAGGTGCGCCTTGCCGTCGGCCACCCCCTTTCTGGGGGATGCGGCCTAGTGTTTGTATCTATTTAAGAAAAACACTTAACCCCACAACTAAGCCGGCCACCCATTTCTCGTCTCCCGCCTACTTCGTCTGTACACGCGCGTGTCGATATGTATCGAGGGTTTTGGGCGGTTCGCTGGCGCGGTTTCGACTATCGCACGAGGAAACCGGGGTTAAGCAACAACAACAAGCCGAGAGACCTCGCAACACACACTCGGAGTCATGAATGTGGTTCTAGGTCAGTGTCAGCAGCATGACCTGACAGCGAAACTGGTTTACCCCCGTCACGTTACAGTGACCGCGCCTCTCCCCCCGCGACCATCCCGTTTCTCAATGAGATGCCAAGGGCGGAAAAGCACATCAGAGCACCGACAAAACTCATACCTTCCCTCAACATATTGTGAATTCAAATCCTATTAAGCATAATTGAACTCTGTCCGTAAATCCTGTTTCGCTTTTTCAAGATAACAGACGATGCTGACAAGCATGATTTTCCCGCTGTGGCGGACAAGGTCTGTTCATCGCAAAATTCAAGACGGAGCTTATAGCTTTTCTCTCTGCGAGAAGTTTTACTTTTTATCTTTTCAAACGCTCACTCCTGCAGCTGTCGTTTCAACTTAAGCCCTCCCTGCTCCGCTTTCCCCAGCTGGCATGAGCCCGTCCGTCAGCCATCCTTGGTCGGCTCTAGCGCGTCGCTGTGCAGCTCTGTGTCTTCGTCCGTGTCTCTGTTCCCCGCGGTGGGCGCCAGCCACGGCTTCACTCGTGCCAAGCTCGACGCGCTCCTCTTCTGGTTCGTGATGGCCACCCTGGCCACGGTACTCGCGCTCTTCTGGACAGATTTCTTCACGGCGCTCGGCAAGGTGAAAGGAGTGGATATTAGTAGGCTTGTTGGTTAGGTGGTTCTGTTAGATACGAGGTGGTGTTTGATAAAGTCAGGTTGTCACGAGACATTTTAGATTTATTGAGTGCAACACTTGAATGGATAATGAGTTTTCAATCTTGTTAGAAGGAAAGTGCCCCTCTAAATCTACTGGTTCACGGATCGCACGGGGTCACGATCCAACCGGGAAGGTGAACACCCTCTTTTCTTTTCGAACCCTTTTGCTCTACACTCTTCACTATCTCTCCTTCTCTACCCTTTCCTGGTTATGCTTCCACCTTGTTCACTCCTTTTACCTAGTTTGTTTTGTTGGAACTGCATTAACTTATCTCTCTTCTTGTCCTGACAACTTTCCCCCATAGTATTTTTTTTTCAGGCCTTTATCTTGCTTTATATATTTCGTTTGTTAATTACTTTCTGCTCGTTACATATTTTTTTGTTAGCCTTTCTCTTGCTTTATATATTTCTTTTATTAATTACTTTCTGTTTGATATATATTTTTCCTCTCTTTCTCTCATGTTTTCTTGAATCTATACTCGCCAACTATCAAGGTGGCCAAAGTAGCAAAGCTGAAGACGGATAACGCTGTAAATAATATGACTAGATCAGGCCTCTGGGATGTAAGACAACCTTCAGCGAACCCGTTGCTGGGGTAGTGCTTTTGGGAGGTCTTGCTTAACCGTCGGAATACTGTGTTGCAGAGGAAACGAACCTCACATAGCTCACAAGTGGTGCTCGTTGAAAGAGCCAGAAATCACTTGCAATATGCGCTCCGAGGTGGGAGTGGGCTGTTGAGGATCCTCCTCGGAACTCTCATGGATTCTTCAATAGAAAGTTGGCAAATGTTGACGACCCAGACTTCTCCATTGGACAACTCATCTGAACAACGGCTATTACATGAACAACAACAACAACGGTAATCGCAAGCTAATGACGTATCAGCGTCACCATCTGGTGGACGCTCTTCAACACCGCCATCACCCGGCGGTCGCGCCCAAATAGTGACGGGGACGTAATTCCCTTCATCCCAGGCTTCCTGATGGAGAGATGATTAGTCAACAGCAGTCTTCCCTCACTTCTGGTCGGATGGACTTTGGAAACAAGACACACGACCGTAACGCGGGTGCGGTACATGCTGCTCCTGAACGAAAGCTCGGGAGAAGCCGCCGCAATCGTGTACGACCCCATGACCGATACGTTGAAAATCAGAAAATACTCGAAAATCTTTTTCAAAATGGAAACTACACTGAGTTCTTCACCGTCAAGGCAGTCTCGGGAGAGAACCTGGCCGATACTAATACTAAACAAGCAAATCGACAACTCCGCGCTGCACTGGGGGGACCCCTGAAGCGCATCAATGAGTTAAAGAGTGGCCCCCTCCTGGTTGAGGTGAAAGATGAGGAACAAAATAGGAACATTCAGAACCTAAAACAACTAAATAATATACCTGTAAAAGTTGATGAGCACCTAC
>SDVV010031056.1:0-11597 GCA_016164225.1 Gammarus roeselii
ATACAAAAATAGGCGAAGAAATAGAAGATTTCATTGCAGCAGGTAATAAGTGACCAGGAAATCTCAAAATCCTACATGAGACATCAAAGAATCAATATTCCGGATCCATAAACAAATGGTTGAGATTTCATAGTGACTCATGTTGCTATCAAAACGAGATCATTATTGTGCTTATTTGGTGCCTTACTGTTCTTACAGAAGCGGAGGTATTGTGATTGACAATTGTGAAGAAACAAGGTAGGTGCAACACAAACTATTCTATAGCATTGATTCTTCCATAGGGGCAGACAATATCAGTTCCTCCACGACAGAAAGCATTAGAGCTTGTGCGGTCATAAGCGTATTATTCCAGTTGAAATGTCCCAGCAGAACGATACCTAGTTATGAAAATGGGCAGAGGGTGGAAAGTCAAAGCAATTGTAAGGGAAAATGACGATATGTGTGGTGATACTACCGTACCACTCGTCGCTCAGAGACATGAGTTGCCTAGTATTATCCTTAATTGGTCGAGTTTGTGTAACCGAGAACGAGCTCATTAATCCAAGGTTCCTAAGCATCCTGTTTATACAAATGTTCTAGGTAGGAGACCATATATATACATTAAATTCAAGTGAAGGCTGCTAATAGCTTGAGGCAGCTGTGTGTTAGCGAAAGAAATAAAATTAATGTGTATAAGGTTCGAGTATAAAAAGAAGATGCATGATATGTTCGACAGCTGTTGCAAAAAAAAACATTCTCGTGCCGGCGAGAATAAAGGAAACATGTGTCTGGGAGAATGCTTGGAAGGGTATCTGTGGAAAGAAACTCTAATGCGCGAACGCAAGCAAAGGGAGAATGACAATGGCTATACATACATTCGTGAGTTATCGGATTAATGAATGGGGTTTACAAGTGTAGGAAGACAACAACAGGCCTATTGACCCAAACTGGGTTGCCTTTTGATAGCAAGAGGGTTAGTTCTGTAATAGAACGTCTAAGAGGCCTATTGGCCAAAACTAGGTTGCCTTTTGATAACAAGAGGATTAGTTCTGAAGTAGAACATCTAAGGGAGCTTCAAGTGCCATTTCTGTTTTTTTATCACAACAGGAAAGGGAATGGTTTAGCTATTTATCTGCGATTCATGTTGAAACTTATCGAGCTGCGACTTGAACGTTTCGATTGTATTACTGTTTACAACCTCCGCTGCAAGTTCGTTCCATTCTTCGACCACTCTATTCGTGAAGAAATTGCGCGTGATATCGTGTGAGAGACGTTTAACAACGATTTTTTATCCATTGTTCCTAGTCACTCCGGGTGTATCTAGAGTGAAAAAGCTCGCTCGGTCGATGTATTCATCCCCCTTCATAATCTTCCTCACTTCGATCACGTCGCCACTGACTCGACGTTTCTCTAGCGAATAAAGATTGAGTTCACAGAGCCTGTCTTCGTACCATTCATTTCGCAGCGAGGGGATAAGTTTGGTAGCTCTACGTTGAACCTTCTCAAGTTCAATAACGTCTTTTCTAAGGAATGGAGACCAAAATTGAACAGCATACTAACAAATGCATTAGATAACTAGAGCATACTGTGTTGGTTTTTGTTCGAGATTGTGCGGGATATCTTATCTAGCATTTTGTTGCCTTTCTTGACAGCATCATTACATTGCTTGCTTCTTTTTAAGTCGTTATTGATTCGAAAAATCGATCAATAACACATATAAACCAGCTAAGACATTCGTCCAGAGACCGACATTTGTTTATATTCTCAAATGTAAAATGAAACTAATGTCTACGTTAGTAAGAAATGTCGACCTTACATGACTGATTGTCACGTTAGATACGCTCCCAATAAAACCTAAGTGCCCTGTCCACATGTGAAACAATATAAACAGTACTGCAGCTCACAGCGGTCGGGAAAATCATTTGTAGGTAACGCGACACGAATTCGTTAAACCTTTCAAGACATGGAACAACGACGCTTCGGGTATATTGGTTCTGCTGAAGTGTGGCCATGACATGAGGGTACTGATTAACACACCATTTCGGTCCAATTTTCATCACAAACAAACTTCATTTTGCCACCGTTTCACCCCATCCATCATATGCTGGAGTGTATCTAATTAGAATCCCACATTACCTCTTCATGACGCCTTTACTTGTGTTTCATTTATTTTATTCAAACTTTCTTCAAATGTCATTGGTTTTCTGTGACACAGTTGAATATTTTAATAATATCCGACCAAAATTGAAATTATAGTTGCTAATATTGTATTTTTGCATGTGAATGTAATTATTACGTTTTGAGTTATATTGTATGTTAAACGATAGCATTGTAACGTTAGGAATTTCTTCGACGAACTGGATTTAGAATAAATACTAATCAAGCAGAAATATGCCGATTTCTTGGTTCCATTACGTGACATTTTCCGTTATATTTTTATTGGAACAAGTGTTTTGCAAGTCAATGAAATTAGGAAAAAATGATTAGTTAACGGGCCAATTGTATTTACTTATCAGTCACGATGAGTCAATACCGGGTCAAACCAATCTCATGCGTGTATTTCTTATTGCTGCACACTTGTCAGTCTGCCATTGGCATGGAATGCCAATCAAAATGCTCTACGAATAACTAGTTACATGGAAGGTTCCTGTTACGATGATTGACAGGTTTGGTTCAATCGTTGTAAGCCGTTACGAATTGTGATTTTTCTTGTTATTATCTATTAATAATCATTATTGGGCATGTAGAGTTGGGTACACCTACATTTTGTTGCGTGTTTCTATTTTTATTAGACATAAAACTCAAACTGTATTGCATTATTTTCCTTGTCTCAAGAGTATTTATTTAATAATAATTTTCTGACTACATATGAGAAATTTAGGTACAAATATGATGAATAATGTTTCAAAGAAGCTGGTTACAGCTTCCACATATGTATGCGTATGTGAGCGTATCAACTCCAACTATTCGATATTAGCAATCGTTGGTCTCCAAATACAACAAATCTAAATTTCAACATGTCTGCGCTTCTTTTTCACTGCAAGCTGAGGAAAGGTATCATGAATGAGCGCACCTCGGATGTGTAAAATTAACAGTATTAAAAGTGGCCATCGATGTGCCATCGGTATTCGGCGAATATATATTTTGTATTTATTTCCTGGACCGACAATGAGCGTGTCTACGCAGGTAAACGACGGCGTGTTTTGTCCACTCATGATAGGACACGTCATGCGATGCCGTGACGAAATTTCACCTCATGTCAGTGCTGCCGAGATCGGCCAAACGCCATCGGTGCGTCAGCAATGAAAATAAAGTGAGAAAGAGTCTCCGGGCTGAGAATTGTTTCATTTGTGGGACTTGGCTGCTTATATACTTCGAAAGTTCTCCAGAACTAAATTCCAAATTCATTACGGGGAACCTATTCTTTCGTTATCTTACACATGACATAGGTCTACAGCCGTTTCCCCCTCATCTGGAGGGTTGCTAGGTTTGGGTGAAATAGAGGGGGGAGGCAAACAATCTCCCCGCCTCAGGACCGCCGTGCCTTTGCCGAGGCTCGAACTCGCGACGTACAACACCAGAGGCTGACAATGCAGTCGGATAAGCTAACCACTCGGCCACAGCGGTTGTTGTCTTGAGTGAGGCTATATCGGGCCGGGTTAGGTTTCATCAATTTCAGTTAGATTAGGTTACGTAAGGCTAGGTTAGTAGAAATAAAAGTAGATCCAATGCGTCTGTGAAAAGAATAAGTTTATTCTTTTGGGAATTCTCCCCATGCGCCCGTCGATGTGATCTCCACAGGAGGAATGCGGCGCTTACGCCAAAGTTTGCCAATTTAACTGAGGCCAATAAGTAGTGACTTCTTGCATACATTAGCACATTCCGCCGTCAAATTACCAATTATTGCGTGGCAGGAAAGAAGAATAAAAACTAACTGAATAATTGGTGTCGAGTGTTGCAGTACGCACGTCGAAAGCAAAGATATCCAAAAAGTTTGTCGTACTTCAGCAAAGGTTAGTGGTTAAAAAAAGGCAGTATAATATGAAGATGCGTGTTTTTTTAATTCGAGTGGTGGCGACATAATCCTGGTTTTAATTGCGGTACCTATGCACCGCAGTCAGACACGTTATTTAAATAGCAAACAAAACTCGCGCAAAATCAAACGTCTGAATTATGAAGCTCACTCAGACCTCGACAGCAAGTCTGTGTATTACGATAATTGAAATGTTACACAAACACAAGAAAGGAATGTTGCAACACGGATTTTCGTATTAGCAAACAATGGTGATATTAACAGGGAAAGCTCTTGGTTGAACGGCGTTACTACTGATTGCTTAAAGAAGGGCCGAGTAACGATAGTCGATTGCTGGTGAGGCTACTGAATCTGTGTTTTGTGTCAGGCGTGGGGCCGATTGAGCGGCTCAGTGCTTACATTGTTTAGTTGTATAAAGGCAGAGAAGCCAATGATGAATGTTGCATCTTGATATTTATCACTTTATTTTGTGTTGTGATTAAGTTGTACGGAAATGTGATAAGCAAGAGAATTAGATACTGTACGGATGATATAATTATTGAGGAACAGTGTGGCTTCAGGAGTGATCGAGAGTGAGCCGATCAGGTTTTTGCGGTGAAGTACCTTGCGAAGGAAAAGGATATGTTCTTGGTTTTCAAAAACATGGGTGAGGCTTTTGATAGAGTAGCCAGGAAAGCGCAATGGGGAGTGCTGAGTTTAGATGGAGTGTGCAGAAATTTATTGGAAGCGATTCAAAGCTTGTATGTTGGCCGCAGAGCATGTGTCAGAGTGGAAGCGAGGTGAGTGCTTGCTAAACAGTAAATGTGGTACTAAGACACGGTTGTGTTATGCCTCCGTGGCGGTTCAATCTCTGCATGATGGTGTGGTCATAGAGGTGTACGAGATTACATTTGGTCGAAAATTAGAGCTATTGTGAGGATATGGGTGGAGTAGGCAGTTAGGTCATTTACTGAATGCAAAAGATACGGCATTCGTTGCAGATTCGGAGAAGTAGTGTAGGCTATTGTCGAAGTTTGAAAGAGCGTATGCGGGAGAAAGATGCGAAAAAACTCGAGCAAATACAAGGTAATGAGATGTTCGAAGAATGTTAATGTGGGCAGAGGTCTGTCCCCCTAAATACAGAGTTATTGGAGGAAGTTCAGTGTTCTAAATACAAAGGGTCTCATGTGGAGAAGACTAAACTAGTGGAAAAGAGGTGAAGTCGGAAGTAAAAAAGGGTGCAAAGAGCGGGGGACACTGAAGAGTGAACGATGACGTTTGGTATGGACGATAAGAGAGGGTTGCATGAAGAGGTAGCTGTCCCATGAATGTTATATGGAGCTGCGACATGGGGAAGGGAGAGAGCAGGAAAGAGAAGAAGAGTGTACGTTTTCGAGATGACATGTTCGAGAGACAAGGCCGGAGTGATTAACTACGTTGTTCAAATTAGAACGGGGATGGTGTTGAAGTCAAGAGACAAAGTAGATTCACGTGTTCAGAAATGTTTCGTGCACATGGTGAGGATGGCTGAATGGGAGATTGGTGAAACGGGCGATGAACGGGAAAGTGAGTGAACGTAGGACTAGCGGTATACCAAAGTTTCGGTGGGTGGATGGCATGAACGAGCGTTTTGAAGGAGAGGCATGAGTGTGAAGGTTACCAAGAGACCGTGCCATGGATATACGTGGGTGCAGATGAGTTTAAGCTGTCCTGATGTGTTTTCCGCAATTGGAGTCTCGTTTACTAACGGGATATTCGTGGATGGTGAGGGCCGGGTACTATGACGCCACACGAGTGAACCAGTTACCGCTGTCGGGGACTGCTGCTGACACGGATCTCGGTCCTCACTCCTGACCCGAAGAGTGTGTTAAGAGGGTTTCCTGGCCAGAGACTTTATCGCTAACAGGCTAAGTTTGTTTGCGCGTGAGTGTTTGGTGCGCCCATCTGTCAGTCACCCCCTTTCATGGCGAATTCGTCCTAGTTTCTGTAACTTTGTAACTGTATCTGCAACAAACCATGGCTGAGATTGCTGTGCTGTGAACTAATATGACCAAAAACATTTACTTCACCCACATTGTCGTTGTGTGTCAAATTTTACTGGAGGTAATTGTGATGGGAAGCCGGCATATTGCGTGAAAAGAGTTTCCTGGCACCAGCTATATTTGAGTTTGAATAAATATACAGGTACAATTGGAGTGATCATCATAGTCTGGCATATCCACTTCCTATGAAGAAGATTAGTCAGGACGGGGCGGAGGGCACAGCCACTTTCTTGAGGTCTGGAGAAATGAGGAAGGCATAATGAAAGTCAAAGGAGTCAGGCTTTCTAACAGTTTATTCAATGGATAACAGAGAATCCTCAGGAAAAATTCTGACTGCGAGCTTTCTCTTTTATAATTCGAGATGGCTTAACCTGTCACTAATACTCTTTGTCCCCTGATATCACGCTTCCAGGGTTTGTGTCGAAGTGGCACTTGATTATTAACCACTTTCTGCTATCAATTGGACCTCTTTGTGCCCACCGGTTCACTCCATGAAATCCACCAGGCCGGCCATCACAGTCATGAGCTCGCTTTCCATTGCTGGCTCATCATTACTCCAATTCTCTGGTTCTCCTTCAATTCCCATAAAGAAGCTGCCGGGAATTGATGCTTCTTCTCCGCCCATAGAGCAGCCCGTGAGATTTATAGCGTGCGCTACATCGTCCATGAATAAGTTCTCGAAAATTGATGCGCTTACTTCATTGCCCATGGATGAACTGCCATGATTTGGAGCGCATCCTTCATTACCCATGAAGGAGCACCCCAAATTTGAAACACTTCCAACATCGCCCATGGATGAGAAGCCGGAATTTGAAGAAAATTTTTGATCGTTCATGAATGAGTCCCCAGGATATGATGCGGCTCCTGTATCGTTCATGTATGAGCACACGGGGATGGATGCACCTCCCTCCTCGCTGATAGATGAGCTGCCGCGATTTGCTGCGCTTTCTTCATCGCTCTTTAATGAGCCCTCGGGATTGTTAGACTTCCTCCGTTTTCATCCATGGGAGCTAATGGTAGCCCCACCAATGGACCTTCGGAATGGAATGCGCCATTTTCATCGCATTCAGATAATCCCTCGGGATGCAATGCGACGCATTCATTGCTCGAAAATGAGCCTGCGGGATTTGATGCCCCTGCTTCATCTGGAATGAATGTTTTCCCAGGTTTTGGTAAGCCTTCGTTGACGCTCATGACTGAGACCACGGGATTTGATACGCCTTCTTTATCACCAGCAAATAATCTTTCGTGATTTGAGGCAACTTCTTCATCACCCATGGCTGAGTTCCCTGAATTTGATGTATCTCTTTCATCGCATAAGGATGAGCTTAACTGATATGATTCGCCCTCTTCATCGCCTATGAAGGAGCCCTCTGGATTTGAAGTCCCGCATTCAGCACCCATGATTGAATCGCACAGATTGGATGCACTTCCTTCACCTAAATTGGAACTGCTGGGGTTTGTCTCGTCTTCATCATCCAAATTAGAGTTCATCTCTGGCGTGTTTTCAACGATTCCGAAGTTGACCTTCATCATAAGCAATTTTTTCGATGAATCCACTAATTTTTCAATAATTTCATGAAGCTCAACACAACTTCTTTCGAGTCGCATACAGAACGCTATGATCTGTTTTCCTCCTTGATTTTTTTCAAGGTATAGTGATAGAGGTAGCATTCTCTCATACAGCCCCATAGCTTGACTTAATAAGTTACGTTCCATTGAGGTAAAGCTGTCTAGTTTGTTCGTCACTAAATAGTTTTGATTAAGTTCAGGCATTCCTTGGCGCAGTTCGCGACTCATTCCGTTATCACAGAATTGATCCACCCAGCTTATGACTACTGTTGACTCATTAACGATAGCGACGAGGTCTGCTTTGATCTTCTCGATTTCATGGTCCATTTTTCTAGAGGTTAAAAAACTCCATTCCGCTTTAGATCTTACGTTCAATGTCTCGTTCTCAGCGGTAATGCCGGAAAGGTTTAGCTTGATCTTTTTTGACTTCACTGTTCATTGATGTTGTATTGGTTCTCCTGCTGCTTGAGAGTTTCCTCTTCCTGGTGACGAAGGGGTGCCTCTCAACCTTCGTTCCTACGAACATTATCTCCTCGTCAGCCGCATCATCGTAGGCCGACTGCTCCCAACGTATCGTCGCCGTGATATTTTTTTCCGCCGCCCGAGAAGCAGCACGGGTTGCTCTCACAGACGTTGACGCCCTAGTTTCCATTGTATTTACATCATGTGCAGGACTCAGCATCATGTCAAGGTTGCACGAACTTTCCTGGAAATAGGATTAGTAGATGTTATTAACAAGTTCTGTGTGAACAATTCGAAACCGAGAACTTTATAGCGTTATTCGTGAGACATCAACTAGGGTTATCCGGAGTGAATATAAAGCGAATTCAGTGGGGAGCAACTATCTCAACCCACAAATCTACCTTAATACCCAACGCCTTCTTCACTCAGCAATCATCACATCAGACGACTCTGCTCCATACAAGGAAGTCTATTCATGAAACTCATGATCAGGTAGTGCTCCTTGACACACTGTTTAGGTGCATACAGCTCATTCTATCAATATCCCATCTCTGCATGCCTGGAGGATGAAATTGTTCGTGCCTCAGAAATAAAATACAAATTCTCCAACGAGGCTGCACCGCAGATTTAAGATTCGCCATGCCAGCACAACATGAACAACATTAGTAAACACTACTTGGCCAATGTGTGAACCGTTGCCCATCTGTGGGGTGCCGGCTTGATGCAAAGGAGCTACGATAGCGACGGCACATTTCCTAGCTATCATCTATTTACATTACTGCAGCAAGTACAGTCACAAACATTTCCGAATTTTAGGCACACCACTGAAAAGAATCTCATTAGAAAGTTGATTTCAAAATCAGTATTAAAAGACTAAACCAACCACTCACAGAACCAGGTTCACACAGACCAATCACGCTACTATGCAGCGCAGCAAAAGTAATATAATGCAAGAGCCAACATACAACCTCCCCCCCCCCACGTTCCTCATTCAACCGCTCATCACTGGATTCAGCCAAACCACTCCACTAACAGACAAACACAAAACACACTGAATAGCTTCATCAAGAGATTAGCTTTCAGAACAACACTACTGACCATGATGACAATAGGCAGTTTTGGTGCCCTCCCTTTCCACACTTCACTTGCAAATTAAAACGTCAAAATCACATCCACTCACACCAAGCCATGGCAATATCTGCTACAAGTTAACGCAACCGCACCTGATCTCCTATTCTACATTGTTCGTACAAAATAAACTAGGCGGCTCCTACAAAGTCTACGGCCACACTTCTGACAAGGAATGTCATTTTCTAACCACATTAACAACAAAACATACAAATACAAACAAAGAAATAACTGTTACAGAGACTTTTCCAGACGGAGTTTGGTCTGAATGGAAAAGCCCCGGTTATCACTCCTAACTCAGATCAACGAAGCAATGCGACTTCAAAAAAAAATACGACATTTAATGGGTTACACACGGTTAATAAGCCATGGTCGACCGCGGATTGCTCTGTCGCCTTCCTGAAACGGTCTTGGTTGAGTTACTCATGTAGAGGAAGCTAGGCCATGCAACAACAACAACTATATTAAGCTACTCTTCATCATTACCTCGCTGAATAACTGAACTTTCATCAACCCTTTTTACATTTATTGCCAGATTATCGAATTTTCGTTGAAAAAATTTGTGCAGAATATCTGATTGCAAAATATCTAACTTTAGACATTGTCTCACTAACCGAAATATTATCCTTGGCCTTCGATTGTTGAATCGGCAACGCAGCTCCTGGAACAATCTGTGTAATAAATTGATTATAAGTACGATCTGGTGATAAGTAAGTTTGGTAGCTCTTGTATATAAACATGAATTTCTTTTGTAGTGTTTGAACCTCCATTTGATTTGTCATTGACAACAATTATTTACTTGCTAAGCTGGATGAAACCAAGCAAATACAATGTTACATGAAGAAACTTCAAGGTCAACGTAACATGGGAATATTCTGGTGTAAACTAGATTCGCATGGTTATAATAATTTGTGCTAAAGGATATCATCTGCGGGAGAGAAGAATGGGAATATCAGCATAAATTTTCCATTGAGCTGTTGACGGTCAAAAAGAATTCGTGAAGCAGAGCTTACATTAAAAACATAAGTTGTTTTACCAAAATACCAATACTCAATAAGTTCATTTAAAAGTTAACTGACTTTTTCCAGCGCGCAAGATCCCTATACTAATATTATGAACAAAAGTGAAATGTAAACTCAGCAGGTTACATCTAAGTCATGAGCTAAGGGAGTTCACATCAATGATCGCACGTCATCTTTCAATGCAGGTTGCCATGACGACATCGATTCACAAAATAAATGAATTTCTGTGGATTTGATGGGTTCAAACGGTACTTTTTTTTAGCAGATGTATACAAAAAAGTGCCTGCAATGAACGCACAGTAACAAATAGAGTTAAGAAGCGGGAGGAAAGTCGGGAATTGTTAATCCGTAACAAAGAAACAAACATCATTCAAGATTTCGGTTTCATATTCCAGACATCTCTATTCGACATTTAATGGTTCCATTTGGAATCTGGTAAAATATACATATATTCAGTGTTCTTTGGGTTGAAAAAAAATATATATATATCTTCATTTGTTTGATTAACGGTTAACGAGTTCGAATTTAGAAGTTCTGAACCGATTTGGAGAGGTAATCTAGGATAGTTACGATGTGCAACTTAATGGCATTATGTACAAATAAAATATTTGACTAGTCGAATTATTAATTATTGAGCCAGTCAAGAAATCCTTTAACATGCACATTCATCGCCTGAAATCGAATATTTGCGTTTGATTTCAACGTCCATTTCACATTTAAGCATATGAAGAAAACAACAGTATGTATATACAAACGTACAGAGGGGACATCGTATACGAAACGCAGAAATTCTCTATTGGATGAGTTGTATTCACTGTCGCGAAAAAGTTTGTTTATGATCAGTCAATACAGGAAAGCCTGCAGTACTTCTTCCACGTGAAATTAATCTTAACACATAATCTTGATACGGTGTTATATATGAAAAAGTTTGTCAATTATTCTATATAAGAATTTCCGGTGTATTGTAAAATATTGCGAAAAAACTATATGACATGCTCATTATATATTTAAAGGATTTGTTATGGAATTTTAGTGTGCTACTTACTGGTTTGATCATGTCTAGAGCTTCTTATTGGTCGCAGAACTAAAGGATCTTCAGAGGCAAGACAGCTCGGAGCTAAGCCAAACAAGACCGAAAGTAGATCCTTGACTGATTACGAAAGCCTCAACCCCTATGTTATATACTCACCGACCGGTCTTATCGTCGTGATCTAAGGATTAGTTGGGCTAAGGAATTTTGCCCACCTCTTCCTCGCCGTTCACTACGCTATTGTAACCTGACATCTGGTTGACAGCCTCGTTTTCTCGCCTGATCCCTAAGACGGTTTAACCCCATGTCTGTTCAGTGACTCCTTATTCATTTATTTGAGGTTGTTATAT
>SDVV010031057.1:0-11597 GCA_016164225.1 Gammarus roeselii
GCAACATGATACCGGCAATATTACACCAGCAATATGCACCCCCAACATGATACCAGCAATCTGTACCGGCAACATGATACCGGCAATATTACACCAGCAATATGCACCCCCAACATGATACCAGCAATCTGTACCGGCAACATGATACCGGCAATATTACACCAGCAATATGCACCCCCAACATGATACCAGCAATCTGTACCGGCAACATGTTTCTTTGCTAGTCTTTTCTGAATTGTCATATAATGCTTGATAGTACGGTGTCTATATGGATCAATGATGGAAGAAAGTTGAAAGATATTATTTTTTCACGAATACCTGTAAACGAAATTCATGTTATTCCTCCACTACTGGGTGTCCCACAATACTGAATGCCAATTAATAATTTGAATGACTTCTTTGAGGGATAAAATATGTCGAATGTTTCTTTCATTGGACGGACGAAACTATTTTCTTAGAGTATTCTTAAAACCAGTTAAACATAAACATCACAGTACGTAAAATGTACGCTATTGAGTAGAAGCCACGATAAAGCCTTTGAGCGAGAACTGTCGTCAGTGAAACAAAATATGTCTATGCTTGTAAGTCTATTTAACATGAATCACGTAACAGCAGGATGCCCACCATTTTCATTCATGCAAATTCGAACATGATTGGATTTCAACTGATGTTTTTCGGTAGTGATGGGGGTTGTGAAATCGTTCAACAATAGGTGGATGATCCTACAAAATCAAATGGTGTCAAATCTGGATCCCAGGATGCCATTCCATGTCCTAGCCTATTCCAATTATTTATCGACGAAAGGTTGCCAGCGAATATTTTTTCACGATGCGGCTTCTGTGCGCTAGAACATCGTCTTGCAGCCAAATAATTTGATAAAATTTGTCCCCATAAACAACTTGTAATTGTGAAATTAATATCTTCCTATCATTTATAGGTAACTTTCACCATTTTAATTACTATCAAAGAAACTGGAACTAATGATCGCACCATTACCACATAGTCCTGCCCAGAGAGAGAGTTATCTCTATTCAAACTGTTCCGTCTATGTTATTTTCGGGTGGCTTATATCTTGATGAATATTGGGGCCATTCTGTCTATGCACGGCGCCTGCTATTCACACAAAATCCCGCCTCGTCTCCAACCACTAACAGTTTAGCAAATCTTTCTGGGCGTTCAGGAAAACATTCAGCAAATCTTACATGCAGATGTGAATCTTTATCAAAGAGTTTACCCTTGATTTCCGTCTTGTACGAATAACAAAAAATCATCGTTTTGTTTACTATCCGAAGAATTGCCGAGTGTGATAGTTTCGCACCATTTCGCATGACAGACGCACTAGGATATCCTTCCATAACTTACCAAACTAACTGGATGTTCTCCGTAGCTTGGGGTATCTGCCGACCAAGGTGACCTTTGTTCAGGTGGAGGATAGTTCCATATGAGTAGAATTTCTAAACATTTTTCAAAAATGAACGTTTGATTGGCATTTTTTTTTCAATAAATTGAATGCACGAAACTTTTTGAACGCTCCTACGTTTACTTTGGTTATCAGATGGAACGGTAGATTCTCTGTTCTCTTGATAACTGCATGATGATGGCTTGATGGGAAGGTGATAACTGCATGATGATGGCTTGATGAAAAGGTGATAACGGCATGATGATGGCTTGATAGAAAGGTGATAACTGCATGATGATGACTTGATGGAAAGATGATAACTGCATGATGATGGCTTGATGGAAAGGTGATAACTGCATGATGATGCCTTGATGGAAAGGTGATAACTGCATGATGATTGCTTGATGGAAAGGTGATAACTGCATGATGATAGCTTGATGGAAAGGTGATAACTGCATGATGATGGCTTGATGGAAGGTGATAACTTCATGATGATGGCTGGATGGAAGGTGATAATTTCATGATGATGGCTTGATAGAAAGGTGATAACTGCATGATGATGGCTTGATGGAAAGGTGATAACTGCATGATGATAGCTTGATGGAAAGGTGATAACTGCATGATGATTGCTTGATGGAAAGGTGATAACTGCATGATGATGGCTTGATATGAAGAGGATAACTGCATGATGATGCCTTGATGGAAAAGTGATAACTGCATGATGATGGCTTGATGGAAAGGTGATAACAGTATGATTATGGCTTGATGGAAGGTGATAACTTCATGATGATGACTTGATGGAAGGGTGATAACTGTATGATGATGGTTTGATGGAAAGGTGATAACTGCATGATGATGGCTTGATATAAAGAGGATAACTGCATGATGATGCCTTGGAGGGAAAGTGATAACTGCTTGATGATGGCTTGATCGAAAGATGATAACTGTATGATGATGACTTGAAGGAAAGGTGATAACTGCATGATGATGACATGATGGAAGGGTGATAACTGCATGATGATGCCTTGATGGAAAGGTGATAACTGCATGATGATGCCTTGATGGAAAGGTGATAACTGCATGATGATGCCTTGATGGAAAGGTGATAACTGCATGATGATGCCTTTATGGAAAGGTGATAACTGTATTATGATGTCTTGATGTAAAAGTGATAACTACTTGATGATGACTTGATCGAAAGGTGAAATCGGATTGCAAACAAGTTACAAATTCCGGTTATAACTCGTTTCGGAGCTTCAATGCCCGATCGCTGCCGTGATGTGCTTTTCCGCCCATGACATCTCATCGTGAGTGGGGGGTGCCCGGTCATCATGAAGCGGCAGGAGTAACCCAGTCACACTGATGGGCCCTGCTGCTGACACTGACCTTGGACCGCACTCGCGACCCAGAGTGTGTGTTGCTGGGTCTTCCGGTCAGACTCTTTAGCGCAAAAGGGCCAAGTTGTGCTAGTGTGTGTGTGTGTGTGTGTGTGAGGAGAGTTTGGGGTGCGCCTTGCCGTCGGCCACTCACTTCCTCTTTGTATCTGCATAGATTCAATCCAATTGAATCCTAGCTTTATTATATTTTTAATTATTAGCCTTAACGAAACGTGAAAATTTCAGTACGTGGATTTTTTGTTCACCGCCAATGTTAGGTCTCGCGCAAGTAACTTTTAAATGTCCTTTACTCAACAGCATACTGTTGAAATACTGCAACGTTTAAATGTAAGGTACTTTCAAAAAAACAATGTATTTTGTCGAATGAAAGAATTAGAATTAAAATACCTTACTTTATATAGGAGACATTCAATTTATAGTTAGGGTATATTTTTTGTTATATATAAAATTCAGTTCCAAATTCGTATTCCCAGAAACAGTGAATTAATATTTATTGCTCTACCTTTAGTCTTCCTCAGGAGGCGGAAAACTTATTGCTAGGGAGCATCATTTGTCAAAGTCACGTCTCTTCTCGCCTTTTGAGATCCGAGGAGCTATTGAAACAGGAGCGAGTGAAGAGAAAAACAATTGAACCCATGGGATGATTAGATTCAGGAATGCAGTTATTGACTTCTGGTGAATATACTTCCTCGCTGTTCTTCAAACACCATAGAAGATTTATATTATTCTATTGGCATCTTACGTAACTATCCTTCGGTAATGTATAATGTGGGAAGTTTTTAATGAGGTAAATAAAAAGTTCAGTAACGAAATCCTACTCCTACCATAAAAAGGGTATGATTATTTCTTGCCACACATTAAAAGATGATCTATGAAGTGAATAAATTGTATCTCTGTGACCGGATGATTATTTATGAAGTTGAGGAAACTGTATCGCTGTGACAGGTTGATCATTTTTGAGGTGAGGAAACTGTACCTCTGTGAGATGTTTATTATTCATGAAGGTGAGGAAATTGTATTTTTGTGACAGGTTGATTATTTATGAAGGTGAGAAACTGTATCTCTGTGACAGTTCGATTGTTTATGAAGGCGGGAAACTGTATCTCTGTGACTGATTAAATATTTATGAAGGCGGGAAATTTATCTCTGTGACAGGTTGATTATTCATGAAGGAGAAGAAACTGTATCTCTGTGACAGGGTGATTATTTATGAAGGCAGGAAACTGTATTTTTGTGACAGATTGATTGTTTATGAAGACGGAAACTGTATCTCTGGGATAGGTTGAATCTTTATGAAGGCGGGAAACTGTATCTCTGTGACAGGTTGATTATCTATGAAGGCAGGAAACTGTGTCTCTGTGACAGGATGATTATTTATGAAGGCGGGAAGCTGTATCTCTGTGACAGGTGGATTATTTTTGAAGGCGGAAACAATATCCCATTGACAGGTTGATTATTTATGAAGGCGGGAAATTGTATCTTTGTGATAGGTTGATTGTTTATGAAGGCGGAAACTATATCCCATTGACAGGTTGATTATTTATGAAGGCGGGTAACTATCTCTGTGGCAGGTTGATTATTTATGAAGGTGGAAACTCTATCTCTGTGACAGATTGTTTATATATGAAGGTGGGAAACTGTATCTCTATGACAGTTTGACTCACCCTATAAGGGCAGTACGAACAATTTAATTCAACCTACGGGAGTAAGATATTGATTTTATGTTCGAGTTCTTCAGTTTTGCTCATCTGGCCGTAGCAAAGTAACACGTAAAATTGGTGGAATTGAGATCTCAGCTTAAATTCGTTGTCTGTTTACATTATCGTATCAATCGGGTGTACGACCTTTGGTAGTAGGCGTTATTTGTATTGTTAACTGACGCCCAGACAGCATTTAGTTACGTTTTTTTCTTCAAATCTTGGCACCGCATTAAAGTGTGTTACCCAACATTGTCACTTCTTAGCCAGGAGCATCATGGAATGGTCGATGTATTTGCACAGTCCTACCATCACGTGACCCAAGGGATCCTGTGTTCACACAGTCCTAGCATCACAAGACCCAAGAAACCCTTTTTTAACTTTGTGCCATAGGTCTCTAAGTCATTAGAGACCCATGGTAATTAACCCATTAAGGGAGCCATTTAATTAACCCATTCAGATTAATTTATTACTTTGCATCTCAGCGACTCCCTCGATCGAAGGGAACAGAGTTCTTTAAACAATGCATCCTTGGCTGTCCTTTGCTGCTACGGAACAAATTGTAAACTTTTTAAGACTCCAAAGACCCTTTTTCGTGCCAAACCTGAACTTGAATACACCACCGATGATTGAAGTTCATTTGTATTCAGATGCAGTGAACAATATTATTGTAATATGGTTGAAGTTCATTCTGAATTACACTTTCAATAAAATTTATTGGAGCTGTATTGTGAGCGTTGTAACAAGCTGTATTGTGAGCGTAGAAACAACAAGCTGTATTGTGAGCGTAGAAACAACAAGCTGTATTGTGAGCGTAGAAACAACAAGCTGTATTGTGAGCGTTGTAACAAACTGTATCGTGAGCGTAAAAACAACAAGCTGTATTGTGAGCGTTGTAACAAGCTGTATTGTGAGCGTTGTAACAAGCTGTATTGTGAGCGTTGTAACAAGCTGTATTGTGAGCGTAGAAACAACAAGCTGTATTGTGAGGGCAGAAACAACAAGCTGTATTGTGAGCGTTGTAACAAGCTGTATTGTGAGCGTAATAACAACAAGCTGTATTGTGAGCGTAGAAACAACAAGCTGTATTGTGAGCGTTGTAACTAGCTGTATTGTGAGCGTTGTAACAAGCTGTATTGTGAGCGTAGAAACAACAAGCTGTATTGTGAGCGTTGAAACAACCTGTATTGTGAGCGTTAAAATAAGCTGTATTTTGAGCGTTGAAACAAGCTGTATTGTGAGCGTTGAAAACAGCTGTATTGTGAGCATTGAAACAATCTGTATTGTGAGCGTCGAAACAAGCGTTGTGGGCATTGAAACAAGTTACAATGTTATAACACATTTTGTCTGCAGAAGTGCCTTATAAGCACTACGTAAACAGTATTTTCCAGCGAAAAGGTAGTTTAGTTTTTTAATATTTTAAGTTACGAAAGATTACGCATGAGAAAAATTGCTAAGAATGTTGATATAGAAACTTTAGGCATGTTTGGACTTCGCCGGCATTTACGAATCTTGAGTGCACTATGACGGTTGATGATTGTAACTCTGTGATCTGACTATTACTTTGATGGTTGATGATTGTAACTCTGTGATCTGACTGTTACTATGATGGTTGATGATTGTAACTCTGTGATCTGACTATTACTTTGATGGTTGATGATTGTAACTCTGTGATCTGACTATTACTATGATGGTTGATGATTGTAACTCTGTGATTTGACTATTACTTTGATGGTTGATGATTGTAACTCTGTGATCTGACTATTACTATGATGGTTGATGATTGTAACTCTGTGATCTGACTATTACGATGATGGTTGATGATTGTAACTCTGTGATCTGACTATTACTAGGATGGTTGATGATTGCAACTCTGTGATCTGACTATTACTATGATGGTTGATGATTGTAACTCTGTAATCTGACTATTACTAGGATGGTTGATGATTGCAACTCTGTGATCTGACTATTACTATGATGGTTGATGATTGTAACTCTGTAATCTGACTATTACTATGATGGTTGAGGATTGTAACTCTGTGATATGACTATTACTATGATGGTTAATGATTGTAACTCTGTGATCTGACAACTACTATGATGGTTGATGATTGTAATTCTGTGATCTGACTACTACTATGATGGTTGATGATTGTAACTCTGTGATCTGACTTTTACTATGATGGCTGATGATTGTAACTCTGTGACCTGACTGTTTACACTAATGATTTTTCTGAGCGAAGTTGCCAATTGGCACTAATCATTTAAACTTGAACTTGAGATTTGTATGAGAACGAACCTGTATTTTAAACGTATCCAATCATGTTGGATAGTTGATATAAAAAATCTGAGCTAGACACTGTACTAATATATTTCTCTACTAAAGAGACTGATGTGGACTACTTCCTAAACTTGTGCAGCAGAGGCGATCCTAATCTGGCCCTCCCATGCCGGGTATTGTGTACGCCACATCCTTGCTTCAAGCAGACGGCACCTGACAGCCTTGTTGTTAGTTGAAAGAACTGGGATGCTAATATTATAAGTATTTAATTTTCAATATCCCTTAATATCCTTCACTAAGGCAGCACTGATCATGTCTGTCATGGCACTGTCTCCCCATACAATACAGCAGCACTGTAGCGAGTGAACTACACCAAGACGAATTCGTATGTCGATTTACGTTCAGTCGCCAGGTGGCAGCATCAATAACCCTATCAAATTGAAGAGTAATTTATCTCACAGTTACCCGTCGTCGAGATAAAATGTTTCATTTTAGTTTGCAGCTATATTTTTGAGATACAAGTCTGTATCGCAAAATCCAAAAGATATTCATTGATAAATTAGCCACCCTTGGTATTGATTGGTAAGTCAGCCACCTTGGGTTCCTCTCACAGAGGGTGATTAAACTAGCCTGAACCCAAACCCTCTGCCGGTGGGTGTTTTGGTGTAGTTTATTTGTCTTTGGTATCACTCAGAATGGCTTTGAAAAACAATAAAGACGATGTTTGCCCACGATACTCTCTTCCAAAAACACAGTATCAATCAGCAAGGCCCATAATACAGATGATGTTCACCCACGACACTCTCTTCCAAAATCACAGTATCAGTCAGCAAGGCACAGAATACAGATGGTGTTTGCGCACAATACTCTCCTCTCACAACATGCTGTCACTCAGCAAGGCACAGAATACAGATGGTGTTTGCGCACAATACTCTCCTCTCACAACACGCTGTCACTCAGTAAGGCACAGAATACAAATGATGTTTGCGCACAATACTCTCCTCTCACAACACGTTGTCACTCAGCAAGGCACAGAATACAAATGGTGTTTGCGCACAATACTCTCCTCTCACAACACGCTGTCAATCAGCAAGGCACAGAATACAAATTATGTTTGCGCACAATACTTCCCTCTCACAGCACGCTGTCACTCAGCAAGGCACAGAATACAAATGATGTTTGCGCACAATACTCTCCTCTCACAACACGCTGTCACTCAGCAAGGCACAGAATACAAATGTTGTTTGCGCACAATACTCTCCTCTCACAACACGCTGTCACTCAGCAAGGCACAGAATACAAATTATGTTTGCGCACAATACTCTCCTCTCACAGCACGCTGTCACTCAGCAAGGCACAGAATACAAATGATGTTTGCGCACAATACTCTCCTCTCACAACACGCTGTTACTCAGCAAGGCACAGAATACAAATGATGTTTGCGCACAATACTCTCCTCTCACAACACGCTGTCACTCAGCAAGGCACAGAATACAAATGATGTTTGCCCACACTACTCTCCACTAACATCACACTGTCACTCAGCCACATCCCTCTTGTGTAAGCATCAGCCGGACTGTCAATAACTAGAATGAAACGTCGTTAGCAGAAGGAGAGGGGAGGGGAAGGGGTTGGGTCAAGGTCCTGCCTTTACCTCTGAGTTGGAGGAGTGGGTGGGAGGGAGGTGGGGGAGAGATGTTACGAAGTTAGGGAGAGCAAGGAGAGAGGAGCCTGACACGCCCTTCCTCGACAGTTCCTCTCGTAGGAGGACGGCCGCAAACTCATTAAACTTGTCCAACAAATTAGGAAGGAGGACTTTAACCTTATCTGGAGTATGAGAGGGCGAGCATTCTTCTCATACTCTGGAGTATGAGAGGGCGAGCCCTTCTCTCATACTCAGGAGTATGAGAGGGCGAGCCCTTCTCTCATACTCTGGAGTATGAGAGGGCGAGCACCTCTCTCACACTCTGGATATGAGATGGCGAGCACCCCTCTCATACTCTGGAGTATAAGAGGACGAGCACTCTTCTCATACTCTGGAGTATGAGAGGGGTGCTCACCCTCTCATACTCTGAAGTATGAGAGGACGAGCCTTTCTCTCATACTCTGGAGTATGAGAGGGCGAGACCCTCTCCATACTCTGGAGTATGAGAGGGCGAGCACCCCCTTTCATACTCTGAAGTATGAGAAGGCAAGCTCCTCTCTCATACTCTGGAGTATGAGAGGGTAAGCACCCCTCTCATACTCTGGAGTATGAGAGGGCGAGCACTCCTCTCATACTCTGGGGTATGAGGGGCGAGGACCCTTATTATACTCCACAGCGATTGATCGGGATTTGGATGGAAATAATTGATGGAATATGTCATAGAAATTCGTCACCTGCAAACTATTTTAATCAAGAAAGAGTGTACCTGTGAGGTTATGAAAGCGTATTTCAAATA
Source organism: Gammarus roeselii (assembly GCA_016164225.1). NCBI lineage: Eukaryota > Metazoa > Arthropoda > Malacostraca > Amphipoda > Gammaridae > Gammarus > Gammarus roeselii. The sequence goes on from SDVV010031057.1 coordinate 9,216, forward strand.
ATGACTATTATATCGGGATATTTGAAAAATTCTCATATAACCCACATTGGGCAGATGAAAATTTCCGCCATGCTATTTATTAGCCCTACACATGAAGTATGATTGTATCAGGACTAACGTGAACATTCACCGGGAAAAAATATAGAATAAAAAAAGAATCTATATTTATAATAGTTTTTTCATTGATTTATTTTTGCTTGAGAGTTAAATTTCATGCATTGTTACACATATTTTGCTTCATTTACCTCGCATTTTAGCTAAATTTTCGCTTGTTTATGAGTGGGCTTGCATGAGTTTCCTTGACACGATTCGTACATTTACATGAATAAAGTTTCGATTGCACAAAACGGCAACCTAATGATATCATTTAACGAGTTCGCTGAATACCAAGAATCTAACCCTGCCACACAGTTGTGTGCAAATAGCCGTGTTAGGCAAACATGGACGTGATAAACATCACCAGATGATATTGATTCTTGCTTTGAGACGAAAAGATGAGATTGCCAACGTAATTTTATTCATATAAATGTTTCTGAAGATCAACCACGAAAAATATCAGGAAAGTAGACCCAATATTCTGGTCTTGGACCGTCGCCATATTTATTCAAGGCTCACTCCCCCCGTTCTCTCATTCTCTTGTGACTCTCAGATCGCCACAAAACGCATGCAGCGAGGACAGCTCAATGAGCGCCGATGAAAGAGTCGCGATGCAACCATGCATATTCAATGACTTCATTCGCAATATTTTGAGCCTGTAATCGAGGCTGGGAGAAGGGACTCGGGGACCGCCAGTGGGATTAAGGTTTAATTGGGACAAATATTTTCGGGACTAGACTTGCCAATTGGTCTTCTTAGGTCACTGCCTAATGGTCCTAACCCACTTGAAATTCGTGTAACCCACTCAAACATAGAAGCCACATTTTTACATTCCAGACTTCACAATTTGCAGGCGCATGCCTCGTTTCGCAGTCCTAGTTTGTATGTTCTAGTCCTGAGCACCTGTATCTTGTAACCACAGCCTTCCCCATTCTGCAGCCTTGGGTTACCCCACCGGTTATCCCTGAAGTTCCTCCCGCATTCTACTTCCAAGCCCTCCTTTCTTACTCTCCGGTACATCAATTGATATTCTCGGCCAACATTTTCTCAATCTTGATTGTAGAAACTCCCAATCCAAAGCCACAAAATTATCAAATGATGGACTCATCAGTACGCTATATCTTAGCAGTCCTTTTGTAACCTATGGCTCATAGACATAGTTATAGGCCTAAGGCCCCAACCCCCAAGAAAGGAAAGAAGGGGGATGGCAAGAAGCTCCCAACATCACTGCCCACATATTCAAGAGCCTGTTCACTCACACCTTGCTCTAAAGTGAGCTCTTGGCCATTAAGGTCTTGGAAGAAGGACCCGAAAGCTTCCACTTGTTTATATTCGCCGCATCATAGGTGTCTTGGCCACCCACACAGGAGTTATTCGTCGCATCATAGGTGTCTTGGCCACCCACACAGAGGAGTTATTCGCCGCATCATAGGTGTCTTGCCCACCCACACAGGAGTTATTCGTCGCATCATAGGTGTCTTGCCCACCCACACAGAGGGGTTATTCGCCGTATCATAGGTGTCTTGGCCACCCACACAGGAGTTATTCGTCGCATCATAGGTGTCTTGCTCACCCACACAGGAGTTATTCGTCGCATCATAGGTGTCTTGCTCACCCACACAGAGGGGTTATTCGCCGTATCATAGGTGTCTTGCCCACCCACACAGAGGAGTTATTCGCCGCATCATAGGTGTCTTGCTCACCCTCACAGAGGAGTTATTCATCGCATCATAGGTGTCTTGCCCACCCACACAGAGGGATTATTCGCCGTATCATAGGTGTCTTGCCCACCCACACAGAGGAGTTATTCGCCGCATCATAGGTGTCTTGCTCACCCTCACAGAGGAGTTATTCATCGCATCATAGGTGTCTTGCCCACCCACACAGAGGGATTATTCGCCGTATCATAGGTGTCTTGCCCACCCACACAGAGGAGTTATTCGCCGCATCATAGGTGTCTTGCTCACCCTCACAGAGGAGTTATTCATCGCATCATAGGTGTCTTGCCCACCCACACAGAGGGATTATTCGCCGTATCATAGGTGTCTTGCCCACCCACACAGAGGAGTTATTCGCCGCATCATAGGTGTCTTGCTCACCCTCACAGAGGAGTTATTCATCGCATCATAGGTGTCTTGCCCACCCACACAGAGGGATTATTCGCCGTATCATAGGTGTCTTGCCCACCCACACAGAGGAGTTATTCGCCGCATCATAGGTGTCTTGCTCACCCTCACAGAGGAGTTATTCATCGCATCATAGGTGTCTTGCCCACCCACACAGAGG
>SDVV010031058.1:0-11597 GCA_016164225.1 Gammarus roeselii
AGAGGTAGACCGAAGTTTGGGTGGATGGATGGTGTGAAGCAGGCGTTAGGAAGGAGAGACATGAATGTGGAGGTGGAGAGAGAGCGTGCAATGAACAGGCGTGAGTGGAGAATGGTTGTGAATGGTTGATTTTGACGCTGCTCTGATGTACTTTTCCGCCCTTGGCATCCCGCTGTCGGGATGGTCGAGGGGGGGGGGAGCAGCCATTATGACGCAGCGGGGGTTAACCAGTGAAAACTGTCGAGCCCTGCTGCTGACAACAGATCCTCGGACTGCACTCGTGACCTAGAGTGTATGTTGCGGGGGTACCGGCCGGACCCTTTAGCACAACAAAGGGCCGTCGGCCACCCCCCTTTCTGGGGGATGCGGCCTAGTGTCTGTATCTGTACGTAACTACTCTTTGGTTGCTCATGCTCACGGCCTGCATATTGTTTTTGACCGCGTTGAGCAAGTGATATCACTGCCGTTGCCACAATGCTATATTAGTATTTACCCATACTTAAATATTGTTTGGGCCCTCAAATTCAGGGCCCGTATATTAGTTTGCCGCTAGGACCTTGTTTTTCGCTGTTGTCTACAATTCTTGTGTTCGACAATAAGTAAAGTCGTCATCACCACCACCACCATTTATACAAATGTGTTATCATTCGCTTACACGGCAAGCGCTTCATTAGTAACACCCAGTTTAAGATGCAGCCAATCCATCCAACTCCTGTGCTCTTCTGGCATCGGCCAGCTTGCGCTACATGATGGTATTTTCCAAGCTAAACTATATAGCTCTTATGAAGTGGAAGAGAATATAACTTTTGTTATCTCGATTCTCTCGATAAAAAGCTATTTCTCTGTAACGTAGTAAGAGCCATATGGGGCCTGTTCCTCATCCTGCTATCTTAAGAATAAATTCCTTACGGGAAGCAGCTTCGCTAGCCTCATGAATGACGGAGCTCGGCGGATCTCGCTTATATAGGGAGGGAGGGAGGGAGGGAGGGGTTTGGGGGTTTCGGCCGACCGAGACAGTGGGAGGCGGGAGACGCCACTGTACCAAGAAGACAATTAGACCTCCAAGCGCAGGAGATGTCACGTCGTACCCAGCAAACATTTAGCGCCGGGCAGCCAGTTTTCATTTGACTATTACCTAAGAACTCGAGGACAGCCAGGGAATTTAAAAGTTTCGAAATTCCCGAGTACGGTTATAAAAACAAAAAGTCTTCATCAGTCAAAAACCATGTTCAACGGATATTATGAAGATTATCTCGTAAATGCGTCTCCGTAACGTTTTCTCTTCAAGATTCATTCGAATAAAAGCAGAAACGAAATGCTAAACCATATTGCTTGTACTACGTTACAGAAAAATAGTTTTTTATCAAGAGAATCGAGATAACAAAAGTTATAGTTTATCTCTCAACATGGTACTTTATGAATCAACATTACTGTTAGATACGATCTGATACATTAGCAATTATGAACTCTAGTACATAATCTTGATTAATCATACACCGCTATGTTAGCATAGCCTTCACCTGGCAAAGCATATTCGACTATAAGTAATAAGAGGTGACGGTCTTGAATATGCGAAGTATCACAAGTGTTTAAGCCTATTCAGCATTAGTTAGTTCTTCTAAAACTGGACACCCAACATTGGCTTTTCAAAATATTAGATTTCATAGAGGGTAGGCAGCGACGTCCTTACGAGGCAGTTTTGTGATTATTTCTAGATATCGAATGATGAAAGCAAGTCCCGCAATGCGAGCAACACTCGGAGGGTCAACAAACACGAGCCTGCACACAAAGACAGGGGGGGAAACGGGAATGCTATAAATGAGGTCAGCAAGCAGACAGTTGACCCCACATAGGAGAACAGCAGAAATTGCAATAAAAAAGGAGAATTGTTAAGATTAATTGCCAGAATAAAGCAAAACGCCCAAACTCGACTTGTGCTGAAAGATTGGTAGCTAGTCCGAGTACCCTAATCTTTACAAAAAAAAAACAATCGTCTGCGCAGCCTGTCACAAGATCTACACACCCAGCATGGCAAGTAGGGCAGAAATTATCATATTGGTTCATTTTAGTACACGCTTACAACCGAGGCCTCGTCAAAGACGTTTCACGAACAGTCACAATTAGAGGAAACGTTAGTTAGCTGTTGTAATGCAAGGTATATTTTTGTGCAGGCATTTACAGCGACACTTACCGAGCTGTTCCTGTTGCTGCCGTAACCTCTGCTGCTGTTGTAACTCACCTTGCTCCTTCTGTTGCTGCTGTTCCGGCGGCAAGTCAGAGGACGACGAAGATGAGGAGGTGGACGCAGCAGCAGCTGCGATACTCTGTTGCTGCTGCTGGTGGTTGCTAAGCAACATCATCATTTGTCTGTCCACGTCATCATCCTCCTCCACCTGGCTATGCTGCAGCTGGCGCATGAGCCGCTGCTGCTGCTGGCGCTGCAGGGTGGTAGGTTTGGATCCCCTGGCAGCAGCAAGGGCTGCAGCAGTGGCAGCACCGCCAAGCATGCGTCGCCTGACGCGGCCACCCTCCCAGTCGGGGGCGCTCTTCAGCACGCGCTGCACGCAGTTCATGATGTCGTGGCGGGAGGAGGCGGGGTGCAGGACCATGGCGCAGTCTGATGAGGGGGGGAGAGGTTAGATGTGCTACGAAGGTATGAGGTAGGTACGATCTGGGAAAGGCGAGAAATGAAGATCCCGAGGTAAAATGAAGTGGGAGTACACTGAAGGAGATAAGGCAGCTGTGGTAAAATTAGGTGGGATGAGTCCGAAAGAGGGGGTGAGTGTAGTGGCAGATTTGGACATGAGAATATGAGCCAATTTACACGACTGATGAAGAACGAAAGTTTATGCCGCTGTTAGGAGTTTACATTCTTTCAATTAGTCAGTTGTTAAATGTTCATTCTGAAGTTTGAACTAACCGATGACGAAGCGTGAGGCGGCGTGGTTCTTGAAGGAGAGCTTGATGGCAGCCCTTTTCTCGCCCAGGCCTGAAGAAAAGAGAAGGTTCAGTCAAGACGACCAATAAATCCAAGAAATACACACACTAAATAACTGTTTACAAGCTTGAATGAGCAGTGAGTTATTGATGAAAAAAAAACGATAAGTAAAAGATGTGAAAAAAAACACAGAAAGAATTGGTAACAGTTACAGGCCTTGTAACCGGGGCGTAAAATCTTGCTACTGTAAACACCGCGTGTCATAGAAGGCAACTAATAGGGCGTCCCGTAGCCGAGAGTAAAATCGTGCTACCATAACCCCTGCGTGTCGTAAAAGGCGACTAAAAAGGTCGGGGTGAAGAGGCTGGGAATCCCGTTCTCTGTATAACCCTTCTTCAAAGATGGCAAGACGAGCGGAGGGAGAAGAGACTCACACCTCTCCGAACCCTATTGTTAGGATCGCTGAATGTGCTTGGCTGTAATACGAATGAAGTGAAGAGAAGATAGATTGGCGAGAGGTTAATGAGGAGGAAGTTTGATGTGTTGGCGCTGAGTGAGACGGAGTTGAAAGGTAAAGGCAAATGTGAGTTTGGTGTGGTAAATGGAAGAAAGTCTGGTGTGGAGGAAGGCTGGGCACGAGAAGGTGTGGTGTTGATATTGAGTGATCGGTTGGCTAGTAGCGTTACCGAGTGGAAGGAGGTGTCCTCAAGATTGATGTGGGTGAAAGTCAAGTTGGGTGAAGAAATATGGGTATTTGTGTGTGCATACGGTCCGGGTAGCGAGAGGAGTGAAGAGGAGAGGGAGCAATTGAGGACTGACTTGAGTTAGTGTATTGAGAGTTTTGAAGGTCAATTCAATGTGGTTGTGCTGGGTGACCTTATTACGAGAGTTAGAGATGCAGTAGTGGAGAATGTGATAGGAAGGTATGGCGTTCCCGATAGAAATGACAGCGGAGAAAACCTGATAGGTCTATTTAAGGAGCAGAAGTTGGAAGTCGGGAACAGTTTGTTCAAGAAGCGAGATGTCCACAAGTACACATGGGCAAGGATGGCCTGTGGTGCAGAGGTTGAGAGAGCGCTAACACATCTATGCACAAACAGATACACACTTCAAAGCTCTTGCATTGGATGAACAAGACGTCAACAAGGCCTTACTGTCACCCACCTGAGGTGGATGTGGAGTAGTTGGGGTTGCCCTTGGGTGACGGGGTATCTTTACGGCTGAGGTGCGAACACCACACAGCTGTCTAGACTAACCAGCATAGACTGGAGAAAGTGCTTTCGATCTCTGTTTGCGATGTCGGGATTTGCCCGAGACGGTCGAGCACGTCATGACGTCCCGGCAGGCTCAACCATAATATCACGTCGGTGCGTGATCTGTGGGAGTGCCCGCAAGACCGCAACGCATCGCCTTCCTCGGGGGTGTCGGCCTAAGATAGGAGCCTGCATCTGCCCAAATATTCCCAAAGTGCACATGTCGGCGGGTTCCTGGACTTCATGCTATGCGCCGGCTGAGGCTCCTTTATTGCAGGAGTAGCTGGGGTTGAGCAACAACAACCATACACTCACCTCACTCCTAACTGTGACATGTGCTCTGTTTCCCACATAGAAACTATGAATCACTTTCAATTTGATTTGGGCCTCATTTTCACCAGAGCCTCAACGTGAGTTATAATATGCTCCCCCGTAGGGCGCGACCGTCGTTGATTCAGTCGAATCCGCACGGCCTTGCATGCGAAAATAATAGTATTGTCAGGATGAAGTCAGTACATATTTCAATTGTGGCATATTCGCGTACTAGCGCGTACGAGTGAATAAAGAGTTAATGCGTATATTCGTAAAATGTGTTAATTCTGTGCGTAATGGGGTGGAGAGACCACCTCATTTGCACAGTTGTTTGAGGTTTAGACAGCTTCGTATAGTCCGGTGTGTTTTCCGAAAGCGATAAGCTTTTCACGGTAGGTTGGGCCCGTGAGTAGGCTTGGTAGGTTGCACGGGGGATCTAGGAACGCTCGTCGGGCTGTCGCGAGTGCGTTGCAATCCATCAGTAAGTGTTTGACGCTGATAGCCACTTGGTGGCAGCAGGGGCAAGGTGGCGCGTTTGGTCCTATGTCGACATCCATCAGGTGGTTGTGAGTTATCCACGTGTGTCCCGTGCACAAGCGGTTTATGAACACTTGGTCTTTACTGTTGGTGAACTTTGTTTCCCATTCTCCGACTGAGGGTTCGACTGAAAGCATTTTTTGTCCACTCAGTTACCACATTTCATCCCACCGGAATGTTATATGGAAGTTGATGATAGGGAACCAGTCCCGGTAATGTATTGCAAAAAATTGTACTTAGTGAGTAGATGCCAGTTTAGCAAGCGAGTCCGCAAGTTCGTTTCCTCATATTCCCGCGTGCCCGGGGATCCAGCAGAATTCCACTGCAAGGAACGTTTCGGTGATCACAAAGAGATCGTGCTGCATCTTACGTAGAGCTGGATGTTCATAGTGCAGTGTTTTAAGCTGTGTGAGGAGAGTCAGACTGTCTGAGAATACGACGTATTTGGGGAAGCGATGTGTTTTTGCGATAGAGATGGCTAGTTCGAGTGCGCGAAGCTCCGCAGAGAACACGGAGGCCTCTTGTGGGAGGGTGGCCGAGAGTGGGGTGACCCCGCACACAGCGACGGCTCCCACTCCGTCCGCGGTTTTGGAGCAGTCAGTGTATATGTGGCGGTGCTCTAAATATTCTTCCTCGAGTAGTTTTAGGAATTCCAGCCGGTACGCGTTGGTTGGAGTAGTTGCTTTAGGGTAGATTTGCAGGTCTAGGTTGACCGGTGGTGGGTTGATCATCCACGTTGGTGTGTTAATTTGAAGGATTCGGTAGGGAAAGGAAGGCTTAATAGCTTAACGATTGATGTTAAGCGAGGTCAGCAGGTTGTCCACACGTAGGGAAAACGGTGGGCATATAATCTTTTTAGCCGCAAAAAATGCGCTTATCGGATAAGTTAGTGATGTGACTGATTGCTAGGTTGTTGATAAGACTTCTAGGCTTAAAAAAGTATTGTAGTGAAAGTTTGTCTCGCCGGAGCGGAAGTGGAAGTTCGTTAGCGAGCACGTTAAGTGATTCGATTGGAGCGGAACGCGCCGGTTGTGATACGCAAAGCATTACTTGCGATGGTCGAAAGAGGGTCGAGAGTAGTTTTGGCTGCAGATCCGTAGACAACGGCTCCGTAGTCCATGCGCGATCGTATTATTGCTCTGAACAACGTCATTCCGGTGTCCATGTCGGCACCGAACTTAAGGGATGTTACCGATGGGATAAGTCCCGTCGACCTTTTGCATCGGGTCGCCAGGGCTGCAATGTGGGGTCGCCACGTGAGTTTAGGATCCCACACAAGACCCAGGAATTTGATCGTTTCTTCGTATACTAGAGGTGTGTTGTGCAGCGTTAGGGCTGGTTTCAGGTGTAAACCGGGCACAGGTGTGAAGTGCATGCTTTTAGTTTTAGAGGGCGAGAATCGGAATCTGTTTAGGGAAGCCCAGTCCCCGACTAGGTTTAGGCACTTCTGGAGTTCATGTTGAATTGTTATGAGGCTGGGGTGTCTGCAGCTTAGTTGTAGGTCGTCCACGTATAGCGATGAGAGCAGTCTTCCGTCTCTGGGAAGAATGTCGGCTAACAGATCAATTTTGAGGATAAAAAGTGTGACACTGAGGACGCTCCCCTGGGGAACGCCCATTACTTGCGGATATGACGGAGATTGAGTGTCGCCAAGCTTGACTCTGGTGGTGCGATTTTGTAGAAATTGGTGGATGAAAAGTGGTAGACGACCTCTCAAACCTTTACGGTGGAGATCCTTCATGATCCCGTATTTCCACGTAGTGTCGTATGCATTTTCAACGTCGAAAAATATAGAAACCACATGTTCTCTTCGGACGAAGGCCTGTCTAATGTCTGATTCTAATTGTACGAGGTGGTCCGTTATGGAGTGGCGCTTACGGCCACCGCACTGGATGTTGTTCAGGCCTGCATGCATTTCAAAGTAGTCGACACAGCGTGAGTTTATCATTCTTTCCATAGTCTTACATAGGACGCTAGTTAGGGCAATGGGACGATGGTTATGTCGGTCGCTGTGACATTTTCCTGGTTTGGGTATCGGGAAAATTACGGATTCCCGCCATTGGTAGGGAAAGAATGAATTTGAATACAGCGTATTGAACACATTTAGTAGGTGCTGGAGAGCGTTGTCAGGAAGGTGTTTGATCATGTTGATGTGCACTCGGTCTGGCCCGAGTGAGGTTTCACGAGTGTGGTCAATTGCATATTGTAGTTCATGGATGGAGAAAGGTTTGTTGTAGAATTTTTCATTTGAGGAAGTGAAGTCAATATGCTCACTTTCTCTTAGGATCTTTTCCTGTTGGAAAGAAGCCGTATAATTTGTTGATTTTGATATTTGGATGAAAGTCTGAGCTAGTTTGTCCGCGATGTCGGCGTATGAAGAATAAACAGTGTCTCCGTCCGACAGTATGTGGATAGGTCGCTCGGGGCGATCTTGGATAAGTCTGATTTTTCCCCCCACTTGAGAAAGAGGGGTGTTTCGATTGATTGTATTAACTAGTTGGGTCCAGCTTTCTCGCTTCTTCTTCACGCTAAGTTTGCGGAACACAACAGCTTCCCATTTCCAGGCTACTCGGTTCCTGAGGGTACGTGCGTGGCGGAAGGCCTCGCACATCCTGTCACGCCGATCCTTTGCTTCTTGTACCTCCGGGCACCTACAAGATTTTAGGAAAAAGGTTGAGGGTACATATTGGGGAATGCATGCAGTAGCTGCACTTAGGAATTTTTCGTATAGATGTATGATAAGGTCGTGCTCTGAAATGTCTTCGGGAAGGCCCTCCACATCGTCCCATGCGACAGGTGTCGAGTATTCCTCCAAGCTGGCTTTCCGGTAGTTGAATCGAATTTCTTGCGCGTTAGGATTGTTTGGTCGGTTAGTAAAGAGCGATATAATCACTGGGTTGTGATCACTGTCATGTGTTGAAGGCAGGACTCCCCAAACGTGTTGGGGAGCTAAAGTAGGGGAACAGATTGATAAATCGATAGCGGTATCACTTTCGAGGGTGATCCGTGTGGGTTGTCCGTCGTTAAGAAGGACCAGGTTGTGAGTGGCTATGGTGTTGGCCATTATCACTCCTCTGGGATCTGTTCTCATGCATCCCCACACTTCGTGGTAGCAGTTGAAGTCTCTAAGGAGGAGTACGGGATGATGCAGTTGGTTAAGCAGATCGGTCATTAGTGCCTCCGTGAGATCGTGGTTACGTGACGAGTAGATAGATCCAACCGCAATAGGTCTTGAGATACATATCTTCACTGCGACAGCTTGGAGTTCTGTTCTCAGAGGGAGGAGGTGGCGAGGTATGCTTTGATGGATTATAAGTGCCACTCCGCCGTGTGCAGTCACATTATAGTGACCTTCGAGACGGTGTATGACATATTGAGGGATAGAGAAGGTGGCTGTGTCGCGGAGTTTGATCTCCTGGAGGCCTACCACCAAAGGTTTATGGGTGGAGATAAGCGATAATGACTTATCTTTCTTGCTTCTAAGTTTCTGGCAATTCCACTGAAGTAATGTGTTGTTGTTAATTTCGGATTTGTTTCACCCCCAGATTTTGGTGGTCTGGAGCGGGCGCGTGGTTTGTAGGAACTTTCGTGGTGTTCTTGTCTATGAGGCGCAGGTGTCCTAGATCGAGAGCGTTCGCATGAGCGTCCGCTTTCTGTAGAACATGATCTCCTACACTCACTGCGTTCTCGGCTGTGAGTGCTCTTGTAGGAGGAAGAGGATGAGGGAGTACGATCTTTGTGTTTGCTTCTTGAGCAAGCGCGTTTCTCTTCTATGGAGGGTTTTTTAAACATTATGATCGGCTGAGTAGTAGTCGTTGAGATATTTGAGTAGAGTGCGATACATGGTAGATCAGTGTTTTGGGGTATCAGTTCTGCGTTGAAGATTTTCAAGGCGTCCTCGCGAAAGCGATGGTCGTTCTCACTCGTGAGATGTTCTGGTGTTGGGCATGTTAGCTGAGGGTTGAATACCTCACTTTGGTTTTCGCTGGGGGCGGTTGCAGTTAAGACGATCAGAAGTCGTTCAACGCTCTGATCGAGGCGAGTTGTGGTTAGTGGGGTACTACTAATCTTTTTGCTTCGTGGCGAGAGGGTGTCGCGTATCCTGCGGTCATCGACGGAGGAATCATCGTCTCTTGGTCTTTTGCTTTTCGGGTTCTTGGACCTCTCCTCGTAGTCGACAGAGGCAGCATCCATCGCAGTGCTTTCCTGGGCACTGGTGGATTCGTTGCTTGGGGCGCCCGCCTCTATTACGAGGGCGGTCGCTGGGCTGGTTGTGGTATTGTTAGTACTGGAGAGGGATTTTGGGGTCATGGTAGTAGTTTGTGTTAACTGTACACAAATATTGTCTGTTGGAGTAGACTTAGTTGTAGATTTAACTGCTTCGGCGTAATTTAAATTACGGCAGTTTGTGTTTTCGTCATATAAGATTTGGATGGCTTGTTTTCGTGTGACTCTGCGGTCATTTTGTATGATTGTCATTGTTTATTGGTCCATCTGCTTTGGGCAGTCGCGGTAACCTGCCTCATGGAGGCATGAGCAGTGGTAGCATTTAGGTTGGTGGGCTGTGCAGTCCTTTCGGTCATGCTCGTTGCCGCACCTTTCACAGGCTTGGGGTATGTATGGTTTGCAATATTTGATGACGTGGCCGTATTCCAGGCCTTTTTTGCACATAGCAGGCCATGTCGCCACTGGGTAAGTTTTTGTTTCCCCCTGTTCGCCCGGGATTTCTATAAATTCCGGTGTGTCACGTCCTGGGAAAGTGGTGTGGATGTTTCGTGGTTTAATCCATGTTGCTAGGGAAACGTTGGTGATTCCATAATCCTTTGCTAAACCCGCTTCAAAAGCCTTAGGTCAGTTTTGGGAGTGTAGTTGGAAGTGTATATGATTCGTCTTGCAGCATTGAAGAACGGATGTACTTAGACAGCTACCTTGTGTTTGTCTAGTATGTTAATCCTTTGTATAGCGTTACTTTGCTCAATATCAACGACGTGGGCCAGATACTTCTTGCCCTGTCGGGTAATGTTTATCGGTCTGACTCCCAGTTGTTTGGAAAGCGAGTTCATCATGGCGAATGGGTTCATTGAGGGGGAAACTTTGGTTGCACCACTATCTTCAAGCGTTATGAGGAAGTGGGTAGGGAATGATGCTGATCTTCTCTCCTGGGTGAGAGTGTCAGCATGGGGGGAGCGAATCGCGGCCGCAGCCTCTCGTCGCCCGACTTCGTGCTCAGTTTGATATTGCAGGATCTCTCAGTCTTGTCCTGGGGGCAGTCTTCGTGTCCCGAAGGGTGGCCGTTTACTTTGCAGTAAAAGCAGTGAGGTTCTTCGGATGGGCACGATAAGGGATCGTCTCGCTTATCGTGGTCGTCCTGGGAGCAGTGTGAGCATTTTTTTTTTTCGTTACAATTTTGGCTCGTGTGTCCGTATTTCTGACATTTGTAGCATCGCATCGGACGTCTTTCGAAGGGTGTAACCTTGGTTTTGGCGTCAAAGAAGGGTATATCTATGTAGTTAGGTGGGGTGGGGGAATTGAATTTAAGCAGAAGGGCCGAGGTGGTGTTTCTTCTTGGTTTGATTTTTGGTGCGATTTTCGCTTCAACTATATATTCCTCGTATTGGACGAGTCCGGTGATGAATTGGGTGTGGTATGATTTTGCAAGGTTTATCGCATATTCTGTTTCTGGAGAGTGCAGTGTCACTCGAAGTTTTTTGTCTACTTTAATGGTAAAGCTATCGTCACCGCTGGCGGTGATGTTGAGAATTGGACGGCCAGTCATGGAGCCCAGTTCTTCTCGTAGTATATATGGGCAAATATCCGGTCTGTCATTGACATCAAATGTCATTTCCAAGTGTTCGGGGAATTTAGGGCCGTTGTTGAATGTGGTCATCAAATCGTGTGTATTGTCTCCTCTTTGTGATTTTGGTGTTCGGGCGTTACGAGTTTCGGCTGGGAGGAGAGCGATGTTATCGGAAAGGGCAGAGGAGGAAGCACACGAACAGGTTACGGGTTCCCTAGCCTCTATCCTCTCCATCAGCTCCTCCAGTCGGGCATTCATAGTTGCACAAAGGTTCTCGAGTTTAGTGAGACGTTCGTCGACTTCACTGGAGGGCGCCGGGCAGTCCTCTCTCTCCAGTTCGGGAAGGCCTATCATTTTGCATATCTTGCCCAGGGTATTCTGCATTCTGGTAATATTCGCGTCCAGCTTCGAGACGCGTTCATTTGTGTCGTCGATTACGATCAGAATCAGGTCTCCTGTCGATGAGAAACTTCGTAGGGGCTCATCTCTCTTTCTTACAGACTTGTTTGAGTGCGACGCTCTGGAGGGGCCGTCAGCCCCTCTCCGATATGGGCATGGTCCTGCCCATGGTCTGGTCCGCGGCTTCTACCCGGGGTTCTGGGTAATGAAGGTGGGGCCTCCTTTTCTTCTATTTCTGTTGTATATACGAATATATACACTAACTTAATTGCTCATAAAATTAACCTTAAATTTAGATTTTTTTTCTTGTAACGACTTTTGTTTTTTGCAACCTTTTTTAACCATTTTTTTTTTTTTTATT
>SDVV010031059.1:0-11597 GCA_016164225.1 Gammarus roeselii
CCCCCCCCCCCGGCATCGGAAATGTGCAGTCAGAACGGCAGCGATGGTGTACAGTCTCCCCGGCATCGGAGATGTGCAGTCAGAACGGCAGCGATGGTGTGCAGTCCCTCCGGCATCGGAGATGTGCTGGTCAGGACCTCACCTGTGCCATTTCTTACTAAATTTTTTAAAAATATTTAAATGTTCGATTTTTTTTAGTATTCATTTAATTTTACACTATTAGCGATGGAGATTTATATATTTTCCTGTTCAACTGCTACTTCACCTCTTTTTCTAAAATTTTTAGTATTTGACTAGAGATCTCAAGCTCAGTTTTCCTTCAATTAATGCCAGACGACATTATTGACATATCGCACTGACACTTGAAAATAATTTATGATATATTTCAGAAGTGAAATAATATTAAATGAATAGCAAATTGACGTTAAAGTAGTCGAAACCATCAGTCATGTGAGAATAATGTTCGGTTCAGGAGGGTGCACATGTTAACTAATTAAAGCACAACGCCGGTCATGTGCATTAGAAATAAACATGTGCCTCTAAGAATAAACCTTCGTAAGGAAGATTGTGAATACACCAATGCTGAGTATCATCATGGCAATATCAAATAACTCTACACACAAGACAGTCCGACTGTTGATGCCGACCTTCATGGTTTGTTTTTCCTTTTTTTAAGTCTCATGGCTGAGTGGTTAGCATGCCTCTGGTGCTGTAGGTCGCGAGATCGAGCGAAGGTCATATAAATAATTGTTCACCCATTCGGCAAGAGGACACGGCTGTCTTGTGGCTGGGAGATTGGGTGCCTCCCTCCTATGTATCCACCTAACTTAGCCACCCTCCTAATTAGAGGGAAACGGCTGTATGTCAATACACACATCCATTATATTTTTGCTTCTGTTTAGTACGTTCGCTGGTCAGTAATTACTGACTGATTTTATCGCAACATATTATTCCATGAGTAACTGAAATAGACAGGGAAACAAGTTAGTGGGGCCATTGAGAATAAATATCATAGATTCCTCAACAGTGGTGGTCAGTGGGGCGTATTTGTTATCAATGCTGTCAAATTATGTTTTACGATTTGCAATTTTCATCCCGAAAGCAAGTGTTTCATGAAAAATATTTAATTCAGGTGGACTGAGTCCTGTTGTGTTAGTCTGTGTCAGGTGTTATAAAACGCCTGTCAATATTTCTGCCTCGTGCACCTTTTTTTCAGGAATTACAAAACATCTTTTGCGACACTAAAAACCTACTCTTAATAGCACATGTGTCGTTTGAGTCTGAAACACTATAGAGTCACGTTTTTGTTTGCAATTAGTTCTGATTGATCGTAACCAGGAACACAGTCCATTTATAGTACGGAGTAAATTTAAATTTAGTGGGAATATTTTATCGTGCAAATGTATTTGAGCAACAGCGAATACTTATATGACATACAGTATGGGAAGGATACAGTCGTCATAATCAGGGTTAAGTTAAACCTGCATACCAACCCATGCACTATTATTATTAACAGGTTGACGACATTCAAAAAGTTTGATTGCTAGGAAGGATATTCATTTCCACTCGTTCCGTAATAACGTCTGTTTTCATATCGTTTTTTAATGAATTGTTTTATCTCGCATATTGGATATTCACTTATATTTGATGACTATTGCAATATGATGACGCTAGTCTGACGCCTGAAGACAGGGCATAATTTAGATCATCCAACCACAGAGGTTTCTACGGGGAAAACTATGTTGAATAACAATATTTTGTTAGATGGGCTCGAAATTCTCGACAGGTTTGCCATACCCGTATCACGGGCACCGGTTACATCACTTCACACGCCGCAAACACCCCGCCTCAAATTACAACATTTTAATTCATCTCATCAATACTACCCACGAATAACACAACAAAAATCAACTTCTGCAATGCCATGAAATCACAAAGATTCTTAATCATCAAACTCCCTCCCCTCTCTCTTAATGATACTTCTGTCATTCAATGAATCATTGTCCGGAACATTATTCCAGCCATACCTCGGTCTCCTTCTTGTCCTCCTGTTCTTCATTGAGCCCTCTATTCTGATACGCTTGTGAGGAATTGAAGAAAAAATAAAAATCTAGATTCTTCTTCGTTGAGAACCATCAAACGTTGTTGTTCCTAAAATTTGTACAAGCACAACCGAGGTTATTTGCCCAAACCTACCATTGTTCCATGAACATGCCCAGCAATCATTAGACACAAGTCCTCTCAGAAGGACTTTTTTTCTGCAAAGTTGAAGCTAAGCAAATAGAGTTATCTTTAATTTCACGCCTGCCATTCAGACAATTAAATCAGAAATTGCCGAGGCTACATGTATATTTATGAGTTTTATACGCATTTATAAATTCAACGTACCTGTTTTCTTCAGGAGAGTCATGACATCAGAATTACTGAAAGGAAAAAAATACTATTTTATTGAAAAAAAAAATATGAAGTCACAATACTGTGCTGCGGTTGTGACTCGCAGTTTTTTCAGTGAATGAATATTGACTCCTGCTTCAACAAATCATATTCAATTTTGCCGAGAATTGCTTAGATTTTTTTTCGTGAAAATAATTATGTTTGGATATTTTGGCGGCTCAGTAAGATTCTGACATAAATAGTTACTACCGGACACTCCGTAGAGAGGACGCTAAAGTACTGTTGAATAGAAAGTAGGCCAGTATTCATCGGCGCAGATTCCATGCGCCCAAATATATATTACTTGTGGGTGTTGAAAAATGTATAATCAACACCCACGATTGCGTCAGAAGATACAAACAAAATATTCATCAGAGACATTCGCTATCACTGGTCAATATTCTATCGAATGAGCGTCCTCGCTAACTGCGAAGCGAAGCAGTAAAAGGTATACTTCTTACCAATGATGTTACATTAATTTTCATTCAATGGTTGATGTGACCTTAGGTTTTGGGGCTTTTGCTTTGCAGATGACCTCTCGACTGTGCTGGGCCATCCATCCTCCCACCAATAACAGATCAACAGCTAACTTGTGGCTTGTGCTAGCCACAAATAAATCTAACCCAATTGTGAGATATTCTACCCACCAATACCCTTCCTTCCATATATGAACGCTGATCCAGCAGTGTTCCCTTATACAGTCCGCTTCCTACAGGTGAGCTGTTGCAATGCTGTCCGTGCACGGAAAGCCTGCGAGCGAAGATCATTTGTTCAGAAAAGCCAGAAACGATTGCTGGGGAACAAATGAATAGCAACAGGAACATTTGTTGCTCTGCTGATGAGGCTATTCACAGAAGCTGGTGAGGTCTACAACGGCGAGACTTGTGCTGGGCTGAGGACGGTTCTGCAACACAACCTTTGAACAGGTAGTGCTACTCTTTTGGAACGGTCTTCTCAAGCGGGGTATCCCAGCAGATGAGGATCAATTCATTTAAGAGAGACAACAAAGCTGCTGCAATTGTCTATTGTTTTTGGACTCTTGGATATTATAGGAATATATGATCCATTACTTTAAATCTGAGTGTTTAGGTTCCACAAGTTTACTATTTATATTTTATTCGACAGCAGTTAGATTATTCCTACGAGACTATTCATAAACGAATTAACTATTCGCATAGTTCCCTATGAGATTTTTATTATGCCTATCAAAATATTTCAAAACTCTTCTTACAAGTCCGATAGTATCCCATATTTCAGCGTTGTTGCAAAATATACTTCCAGAATTTCTCTCAACTAGCAAAGGAGTCCATACCAGCCCACCCAAACCAACAAAAGGATCCCACTTATCAACTTAAACTGTATAGCTTATGACAATGATGTCACAGCGCTGTATTAGCCTCTGATGTCCATCTTCCTGGAATGCCTTCATAGAGCGCAACGGGGTTTGCGGTGTTCACGGGATGTCACAGCGCTGTATTAGCCTCTAATGTCCATCTTCCTGGAATGCCTTCATAGAGCGCAACGGGGTTTGCGGTGATCACGGGATGTCACAGCGCTGTATTAGCCTCTAATGTCCATCTTCCTGGAATGCCTTCATAGAGCGCAACGGGGTTTGCGGTGATCACGGGATGTCACAGCGCTGTATTAGCCTCTAATGTCCATCTTCCTGGAATGCCTTCATAGAGCGCAACGGGGTTTGCGGTGTTCACGGGATGCCATTCGAGCCTAGGCTGCGCGACGCGAATTGCATTTAACCAAAGTGACGAGCACAAAATTCCGGATACGGAAGAACAAAAAAAAATCGGGATGGAAGACGACAAAATCAAGTAAGGCAAATTTGAAGTCGTTCCACGCACATCGATGTTATTATTGTTCCGGCTAGTTTGAAAATTATGACGACTCGTAATAGGTTCTCTACGTTGTATGAGATAAATTGAATATTGATCATAGATGAAGACAAAAAAATACATTTATTGATCATAAGTAGCCTTTTCCAACTGGGTTGCGCTAGAATTTTTTTACACCCAACCCAATATGCCAACATATATGTTATTTAAATTTCCTGTGAGCAAAGGCCTGTTCCTGTGAGCGAAGGCCCCATGTCTATGGAACAGGGAATGAAAAGTGAGAATAACTTGGCAAGTGAGATTTGTTCTGCAAAGTGACTATAAACATATTGCTGCAGTTATTTTTTTTTCCTAAATTAGGTATCAAACATGAAAAGTAATATTTTACCTGACAAAAAGTTATTTATGACATTACACCATTGGATAAGTACAATTAAAGTTTGAGGAAGGCTTGCTGAGGATATATTAGACATCTAATTGATGTCAAACTATGAAGGTTTTCGAGGGGTGATTTGAAAAGAAAAGAATTACCTCGACTTTTGTAGAGAGGAAATTTTGTGTATCTTTATATTGATTTAATTATGTAGACGATGAGCTTCACGTTTGCATGCCTTAGAAAAATATGTTTAGAACATTGGCGCTCGGCACTTTTACTCTTAATTCATTAGTCAGGATTTATCAGTCGCAGGCAACACCAGGTCAACGAGTAGGTCACCAAGCCCCCTCTTCCCTTGTGCGCCACTGGTTCATATCAAAGTAGGTATGTCATTGACCGGCCACCATTCTATGATGAAGTTCACATGTGACTAATTTAATTAATCAACAACGTATAGAGAAAAGCTTCCAATGATTGCTTTGATGAACTGATTATAATTTATGAAAAACTTTGAATTTCAGATTTTTTTCCAACAAAGATCATCCATTGTGATCGGAGTCAGCCTGTGTAACCTAATCTGTTCGACTACCATCAGGTCAGGACGCTGTCCAAATGGCTTGCTTGTATCCATCGTGTCTGGATGATGCAATTTTGTTCTCATTATTATTCGGAACACAGAATTTCTTCGTCCCTAACGACAGTCCAGAGAATTCTAAGGGAAAACTACGGCGGTCCAAAAAAAACACGCTCAGTTATTGCATAACGACGGAAATGTTCCTGTCTTTTGTGGATTGTTTTGAGAAGCACTGGCCTCTTATGAGCCCCTTGGTGTGGTATTAATTTTGGGGAGTCGGCAAAACGCTTCATCCTTCCCTTTATCTAACATTTGACTGTGCCCAGAAATGTTGACGTTGACGACTCACATAGGTTACATAAATGTGGCAAGGCAATGATTGAGATGGAGAAATTTAGAAAAATTGCTTATAACTTTCAAATTTAGATGATTGGAGGAGAAATGCTTTCGAGGTGATTACGTACGCTTTATTATAAAAAATAGTACTGTCAAGGGGGAACTGGAATTAAAAAAAATGAAAGATACGAGATGGATGATAGTTGTCATGGATTGTAACAACTGTCAGTAAAAAACAACGGTGGATAAGCAAACTGTGAAAATCACTCAGCTCTATTTAGCTTCGAGTGATGCAGAATCAAACACAATTTGTGGTTGACACACTGAGACTCTTCTATTTGTAACTAAATACAAGTGCAACACGTGAGATTTGCGTTACCTGTATTATGCGATTGAATGTGTTTGCGTTATCATTCCGCACATGTTCTACTTAACTAAGAGTTTCATCAAAAGATAAACGGAGCCACGTTAGGAAGTGAATGGTCAGTAAGAGAGGGTCACCATCAGGCGCGCATCTAGGCGTGGTGCGCGTCCTCCTACTGCGATCAATGGAGAAGAAGGCACCCTAAACAGGCACGATGATTAACATAGTTCAGTACAGTTATAACAACGTTCCAGAATAGCGTTCGAATGAAGATGGCGACTCATCCCCATCGTTCCACTGCGACGGCAGTAAATCAAAAATTAACGAATGCAATGTCGCAAAACTTGGGAAGCGGTGCTGAAACATCGGTTTTGAATTGATGCAATAAACCGAAATTAAACTGTGCAATGTTTATTTAGCAATATATAAGAGTAAGATTCACCAATTGAATTTATTGCGAGCCGATATGTATACACTAACACCAGGAAACATGACATGCAGTAAAGAATGACAGTAGGAAATGAAAACGAATGTGGTTCTCAGGTTGTGTTCTGCAGAGTTAAAGTGTGAGAAAATATAGATATGGAGTTCGGACTGTTCGCTCTACATTTTATAAATTTTATCAGATCACCACTCCTTCCACAAAATGTATTGAGATGTCGTGTGAAATGTGGGATATTCATATTTGGATTCACCGTACTGTCAATGCTTCCTTTTGAAAAATAAATGAAGAAATAATTATTTAGAAATCCGTAATGATGTTTTTCGACAGTGAAGTTGATGAGATAACTTTAGAAACTTCCTCGGCATTTGATTCAGTAGAGCGTGAACTTTTATACTGCATGAACTAGAAGGTTTTCCACATTTCTAGAACCTCAATCTAGGATGAACATGTAGGGTTTGATATAAACTCCATCACGACGTACACTCCATCACAGAAAAAACATTCAGGTTGATTATCATAAACCGTTTCATAATAATAAAACATTTTGAAATAACTGTTTCGGTTGAATTTACATCTGACTGATAATATTCATGGAGTAAATGGATATATGTAATAAAGGTCGTCTTTTTATTTTTTATTTACGTCGCCTATGTGCTCTGCAGTTTTTCACATTCATGTTTATTTATGCAAAAAATTTCTGTCAAGGTAAGTCAAATATTGAAACTATCATAACTGTGAAGATTAGATAAATGTGACAGTTATGACCAATTCGTTTCAATGGTCGACTCTAACACCTGCGTAATCAGCGGCCTGCACGTCGATCATGCACCTCCAAAGAACGTCGTTCAGAGTAATCATTGGCCTGTACGTCGATCATGCACCTCCAAAGAACATCGTTCTGAGTAATCAGCGGCCTGTACGTCGATCATGCACCTCCAAAGAACGTCGTTATGAGTAATCATTGCCCTGTACGCCGATCATGCACCTCCAAAGAACGTCGTTCTGAGTAATCATTGGCCTGTACGTCGATCAAGCACCTCCAAAGAACGTCGCTCTGAGTAATCAGCGGCCTGTCGTCGATCATGCACCTCCAAAGAACGTCGCTCTGAGTAATCAGCGGCCTGTACGTCGATCATGCACCTCCAAAGAACGTCGTTTTGAGTAATCATCGGCCTGTCGTCGATCATGCACCGCCAAAGAACGTCGTTCTATTCCCTGTGTAGCAGAGTAGACAAGGTTAGGTTACTCCCCACCATAAGTGGAGGGACGCTCAAATCCCCGCATAAAAACCCTGAGTCTATGAGAGTCGTGAAGTGTGGGAGACCTGACAAAGTCATGAGACCTGGCAACGGAGTTGCACAAAGCACTGAAAAACTAGGAGGTACAAATATGAATATCGAAATTATTTCCTCCATACAGCGTTACTACATTATTCGTCATCATCTATCGTAGACTTATACAATTGCTGGATATTTGAAATCAGGTTTTCTAAACTTAGTTATGTTATTAAATATGTTTCCACTAAAACGACTTTATCACGGAGTCAGGTCCATAAATGCAGTGTGGTCAGGCATTCTGAGCATCTACGCCGCATCAATTTTTTTAGCAAAAAAAAATACTATTACATTCGTTCAGTAATTGAACAACGCCAACCTCAAACGACTAGTGAAAATTTGGCGATTGTTTAAATCTCATTTTGTCTTTGCCAAAAATATACCACAAAATTCATTTGCTTAATGGTCATTTGTCTACGGGACTTAATGAATGAAAGTAACCGACGCTAACTCAATCGGAAAAAATATATAATATTGGTTGGCGGACGTCAGCCGGAGAGAGAATTTGTTGTGTTTGTGACGAACTTTGGTATTCTTGTTTCATATTTACTGTATTTTGGAAGCATTTTAACAAACACCCTAATACCCAAAGGATTAGAGACCATTACAACTAATGTTTGTGAAAAAATAAAAAATTGTTTATGTGAGGTGTAGCGTAATCAATTGTATAATACCATATGAAGACTGCCCCAAACAGAGTCTGAATCAAAGTCAAGCAGGGCAACATCAACTACGATGTACGCTGTTAATAGCTAAGGCAGCGTTCAACACCAATAACAGTTATTTTACAATCAACCCCATTCATGTCAACAACTTGGTCATTGTATGGGGCTGTTGTTCGGTTTCCAAGGAGCGCAAAGGAAACATTGTTTATCGAGTTAGATATTTTTGTCCTTCAAAGCAACAGGATGAGCCTCCGTCGTTCACGACGACGGTCAGCTTGCCCTCCTGTCTGGAGCTGCTTGCCTGTCCTTCAAAGCAACAGGATGAGCCTCCGTCGTTCACGACGACGGTCAGCTTGCCCTCCTGTCTGGAGCTGCTTGTCTGTACCTCCAATATACTAATTTTTTTCCTTCAGCCTCATACGCACCAACCAGAGACATCATAACATGTTTCCGCTACACCTCAATAACTGATTCATCGGGGAACTGGCTCCTAATGATGAGTCTTGGAAGGATTGAAGGCTAGAACATGTTCTGAAATTAAATGTTTATATACAAGTACTACAGAGTTGAGGCACAGCGGTAACGGTTAGGCTTCAAACTCTTGGGAAGTTCACCCTAACAATAAGTTTTGTTCATCCTAATTTCGCCTGATCACCCGGTCTTTGTCACAAGCCACTTATCTCTGTATGTTTTTAGAGCCGCGCCCCTGTTCTTAAGTTTCTTTCGTTCTTTGTTCTCTTTGAATCTCATCGTCATGGTCTGCTAACCACCCTTAAGTTTTCTTCCTACACAGACATTAATATGTTTTGTCATATTGAATGAGATAAATCCAATGCTGAACAACAATATTCTACATCGACATGTGTCTGATACAAAATTAGCAGTTGTTGCGGATTGGTGAGATTATTGTAGGAGATCGTCATGAGAACGAAACAATATGAAATAAACAATTCTGATAAAATGCAATCCATACGAATAGAACACCTTTCATCACACAGATGCTGGTTTGACGTCGGTACAAGCAGACCTTGTTATTACCTATGGTTGTTGAATATGATCAATGGATGTGAAATGCTAACATCCTCTTCTCTGTAGGTAGCTTCTGCATTAATCGAATGTGGAAAAAAATCCTAGTGATTCAGTCAGTTGGATTACCCTGGCGCATTGTTTGGTGTCTTCGCCTTGGGGCTGCCAATTCTCTTGGAGCCATGCAGACAAGTTAATTATGTCTCCTGCTGCGTGTAAAGTATTTCAAATGTGTTGAGAGAAAGCTAGAAAGTTACCCAGGCAATGATTGACAGGAAGAACTGTTGGATAAGCGGAGAATGTCGTGAGTGATTTCATTTTCCTATTCCTTTGTACAATATTCAATAAATTAACGCTCTGTTACAATTGCTCTCCAGACCAAGGCATAAAAAATGCACAACGGAGGAGGTTGTTACAGAAGAGGATCCCAACTTAAGGAGCAAAAGAAGATTTCTTCATAAATATTCCTTCAGCAGAATATAGGAGGGGGAAATTATTTTGTGCCATGATGCTATGATACAGGAAAATATTCTAAATTAAGATATGAATTACAGATAATTTCGTAATCAATCAAAACGCAAAACGTAGTAGGAAGAGGGTGAATTTATTGACCCGTATCGTACACTTAAATGCAATCTTCAGGCAAGTAGCAAAAAATTTGTTCAGAAAGTGTGAACCGGAAAGTGTTGATTTAAAATGGATTCATTATTTCAAATCAATTGGTTTATATCAAGTAATGTTAATGACGATAGATCCGGGACAGATGGTTCCATCGTCAACGAAGGAACATCATAAACCATTTGTGACGCTCCAACGCGGAGTCCTCTGAATTCATTCGCAGCCAAAAATACTATTTCCTTAAACTTCTGTAGGACACAGTGTTGATACCGATGAAGTTTGGGAAATAATTACTGTTGGGCTACGCTTGATCAACAAGTCGACTGGGACGTATTTTTCCCATTTGGGTTGCACAGTTTTGTAATGTCAAGCTTCTCTGTTTTAGTAATATGAAGTTCTAACGTTGGCCCAAATTAGAAGAAATTGGAATCAGAAGCAGATGGAAAAGGAGGGTAAAGGAATAATGTTTTGCGTCTGACCGATTAAGGTTTCCATGATTAAATGCCCTGACTGTTCTACTATTTCCGTCATTTAATTTTCAACTTTATTCAATAATATAATTCGAGTAGATGTAGCATTTCATGATCAAATCTTATTCGCATGATGTTTAGCTCTTTAGACCGAATTAATTGACACTCATCTTGATTGTTGCCCTATTGAATAGTGACACATAAAATGAAAGCATTTACACAATGTTTCCAAGAGAATAGGGCCGAAGGTAACGAATTCTGAAGATCCTATCAAAGACCTCATAAGGGAACATTCAACAGAAAACTTTCACAAATCTGAATTCTAGGATCCTACAATAAAATACAAGTTGAGGCTAGAGACACCTTCATTTTTTTATTCTTCAGCTTCTCAGTGTTCAATTTCCCATTCCCGAAACCTCTTCCAAAGTCAATTATTCCTAAAGGCATGCCATATCAGGGAAATATCTGTGGTAAGTGATGGGGAGGCGGCGCTAATAGGGGGAAAATATGCGCTTTTATTGCATGAGATCAGACGCTTCGAGTATTTAGATGAAGTTACATCCTCAGGCGGTGTAATTCTAATTGTTGTTATGGTCTAAGAATGTATCTCATACAAAGGGGTGTGTCCATGAAATATCAGCTTGCAGACTTTGATGACAGGTGTGTAAAACATCATACAATTTCAATTTTCTACCATCATCTTCCATCCAAGGTCGTCTTCACTCGAATCTCTCAGTCTGTCGCTGGTCTTCTATTTGCTTCAGCTATCCCTTTCAAGCTCCACAATCCATCGACGCCCTCACAGCTCCTTTCGAAAAAACTCATTTTCTTGTCCGTTCTGTTTTGCTGCAACGGCTTCGCTAAATTCGCTGTCATTTAGTGATAATATTTTGTGGACGGGCATTAATCTGGGGGGATGAATCTGAAAAAGGTATAATAATTAAATGCAATTTCAGAGGAGAATCAGGGCACAGTTGCACTGACCACTACAGCAGAACAAGAGTTTGCTGTCCGATGAGACAGTAATACGTAATTAAAATTAATTATCATCTACATTGCGCGTTACTTTATTATGGAGAATACTGAAAAAGCAGCTATAGAGTTTATAT